>CAEGAE010090667.1:0-25578 GCA_903067095.1 Girardinus metallicus | reverse complement strand
TACTATACTATACTATACTATACTATACTATACTATACTATACTATACTATACTATACTATACTATACTATACTATATGTCCTACATTTTGTTGTGTTACAACCACAATTATTAATGTATTTTTATTGAAATTTTATATAGTAGACCAAAGCAAAATATCACACAATTGTGACATGGAAGCATAAGAATACATAATTTTTTTTTTTTTTTTTTTTACGAAAAATCTGAACAGTAGGATGTGCACTTGCTTTCAGCATCCCTGGGTAAAAAAATAAAAAATAAAAAAATAAAAAATACAAACAAAAAACTTTGTAGGACTGACTATGTTTCAGTGTTCAAATCTCAAGTGTTTTGCCGTTTCTTCAATCCTTTCTTCCAGTTGTGTTCTGTATTCAACTTCTTACTCAGACATAGGTAACATTTCAGTAGAATAAAACATCAAAACGGTCATAAATTTGGTCAACCCCGCCCTGAGAAAAATTTAATAAAAGTTAAAAGACTTTGCATTGTGTGATGGCTGTTAACCTGTGTAAAGTCAATACAGATATGCAGAAAACTGTTGCAAAGGCAAGGATTTTATTCCACCATGAAACAATTAAATTTTACACTGGTGAAAGCTAGTAGAAAAAGATTTCAAAACAAAATGTACTGTCTTTTTTTTTTTCAGAAAATGTCAAAACATATCTCCAAGTTATTCAGATTGCTGACAAATATATATTTGCTACAATGATACATAATTCATATAACAATCATTTGCATAAAAAGGCAAGCTGCAGAAAAGACAAAAACATAAATATGAAACCGGTTTACATGACAGACAACAATAATTATTTTTAAACACAGATATCAATAATACAAAATAATTACATATCTTTGATTTTGAAAACCGTTTGTGTGATTTGTCCTAGCATAATGCGATGAAAGCAGATTATAAGTAAATTTGTGTTTTATTTAAATGACATTTTAACGATAAGAAAAACAACTCAATCTGGTGTAACTCCACTAAGTTATAAAAGTTGTATCCAGTGTATTATTGAGTTCTAAAAATATTTGCAAGTTACAATAATCAGGATAAAAGGCCACAGAACATGTTTAGAAGCTGAAGAATAGAAATTTGGATCTAAGTTACAAATGCTGCATCCCTGATGTATTTGCAAGCTCTTGAATCTACACTGTATACTGTAGTTTGGACCAGTTACCACAAATATATTACATCTGTTGGCCTGATTATCTGCAGTAATTGTATGATCAGGGCATGTACTTTATTCCTTTCATCCTTGGTATGATATGCAGATCTCTAACATCATCATGCTGAAGCAGCCAACACAAATAGCGCTCTGTCCCCATGCCCCATCCACTGGTGAGGAGAGGTTTCACTTTGCGCATGCTAATGTACCACTTGTAAGACTCTTCTGGTACTGCATGGTGCCTGAGGGCTTCTCGTACCATCTCAGGGGTGGGGTGGCGTTCACCAAGACCAACAGTCTCACCCAGCCCCAGCAAAAGGTCTGCTGCTTTGGCTTTGGACCGTCCTGTGCCCTCCACGTACGCCTGGTAGAAGGGAACTCCCAGGTGGTCCATCTCAGTTAGCCATACAGCACCACCAAATTTCTCTATTAAAACACGCTCTCCTTTGCGAGTTAGCTTCCTACCAAAGAGGGGTTGGCCATCTTGGACCCACTCTAAGCAGTCTGCAGAGGGCATCATGGAAATGGCTTGAGCCAGGGGGATTCTTGGCAGAGCAGTTTTTCCTTCCATTTTGCTAAGGATTTCTGTCACATGTGCTAAGGTTCCAGCAGAGTTCTGGATTATGTCAAAGTGATTTTTCAACATAGACTTGGTGAGGTGAACCAAGTATCCCTCTGCAATGGAAATGGCATTGTCCATGTCCCCCAACAATTCACACTCCACATGGTAGAACTGATTCAAGTGTGTAGTGTCTGGATCCTCCCCTCTAAAGCTTGGAGATATATAGTAGGTCCCGGGTAGGTTCTCCTGAAAGCGAAGGAAGTATTCAAGAACAAACTGCATTGAGTCAGCCAGGTACACATCTTGACCAAGCAGACTAACAGACACTGGCTCCGAGTCGGACCCCAGGCCCATTGGTGAAGATATGGTGTCTGTGGTGAGAGGGGTCAGAGCATAAGAGTACTGGCAGAAATTGTGGAAATATTCCACTGTGCTGTGGAACAAAGTGTTTTGAATTTGGAACAGGTTGCGATACCACTGGCTTTTCATTGCCAGAGTGGAGTGAAGTTGAGGATCTTTCCATGAATTAGGAGGTCTGCACTGGGTGATTTTCAAGTGTGTGTTTTTAAGAGATTCAGCATCAGCTGCTGGGCCATCCAAGGATGACACAAATCCAGGGTAGGTTTGGAAGAATTCTGGTTGTAGCTCGGCAGCTTTTGTCCCATCTGGTGAAGGTAGCAGAGGCACCAGTTTGACATGGGCATGGTCGATCTCAAACCCCTCAAAGATCATTGCAACACTTGAAGCCTTCATTCCTTCCTGCAGCAGTTGAGCAACTTTATATGTGGCCAAGATGAGAGTTTTGTAGTCTGGATCGTCTAGACTGAAAATGTCACTGGACAGAGGCTTGCGTGGTACCACAACAGTTAGACCTGGTCTATTTGGATATGGTGTAAGGAAAGCAACATGCTCACTGTCTTCCCACACTCTCCATTGTTGCTGTTCTCCCCGTACAATCCGGCTAAACAGGTTATCATTGGAAGGGTCACCAAAGTAGTCAAAGCAAAATGGTGCGTTAGGTGTGGGCAGTGCATTTCTGATTTTGGCTTGAACTTGAGTCAGTGCCTCATCATCCCAGCGTGGGCCACTTTTTGAGTTACAGAAGCCTGTGTCATGACTGTGGAACTCCTCTTCTTCGGCAAGATGAGGTTGCCACTTTGGTTCTAATCCATAGAGTGGCAGTAATCTAATTTGTGCTGGTGTTTCAGGGGTTGGATTAAAAATCAAGGCACAACGTTGTACTCCCAGTTGCTCACATAGCAAGTTTGATACTGTTTTTGCACCTTGTAGCATAGTTACAAAATCAGGTGTGGGCAACTGAAAGATACTGTTAGCCCCACTTAGAGTTTTTCTGGTCAGAATGGTTGACCCAGGAATCCAAGGGTTTGGGTTAAGGTAAGCAACCAGCTCTTCTGTTTCCCAAATCACATTGATGTAGTTCTTCATTGGCTTGAGAACTTCTACCCTGGAAATGCCACCAGTCATTGAGGCCACAAACATCACACCCGCATTTGTTTCAATGACAGCATCACCCTTTTTGTCCACAGCAATGATACCAGCACACACATCTTTCAGATTTTGGTCTATCACTTCTTTGCAGGCCTGTCTAAGGCTATAACCTTTGTTGTGGTATAGACTGGCTATTTTCTCTGCCACACTGCTCTTTAAAAAGACATCTCCATCTCCAGAACAAGTAATTGATACCTTGTCATCTGCATATATCCCTGCTCCTACTACTGCAGTATCCCCTACTCGCCCTTTTAGTTTTCCGACCAACCCACCTGTTGAGGTAGCAGCTGCCAATGTGTTCCAACGATCCAAGGCCACCGCTCCAACTGTCTGAGGGTGGTTGTTTTTTGAGGTCTTTCCACCACTGATTTTTGCAATTAATTCTTTGTGACGTATATCAGTGAAAAAATACTCTGGCCCAACTGGCTTCTCTTTGTCCTTCAGCCCTTGCAGAAACTCTTCCGCACCTTCACCAACAATCAGTGCATGTGAGCTCTTCTCCATTACACATCTGGCAGCTTTGATAGGGTTTTTTACACTTTTCACACAAGCAACAGATCCTGATCTCATTCGACTTCCATCTACAATGGTTGCTTCCAATTCATTTTTGCCATCTTTGTTGAAAACTGAACCTCTACCTGCGTTAAACAAAAAGCAGTCTTCCAAAGCTTCCACAGACCTCTGAACAGCATCCAGACTACTGCCACCTTGTTCAAGAATTTGGGCCCCAAGGGTCAAAGCTGTTTGCAGTGCAAACTCAATCATCTCTGTCACTTTGTTGTTCAGCATACTCTCCTCTCCAGCACCACCATGAATCACGAGAATGTAGTCAGAGCTCATGCCAGATACGGGGTCAATAGCACCTTTGCTCTTCTCTACATTCTCTTGCAATTGAAGCATCTGCTCTGTGTTTTGCTGTTTGAACAGGCAATCTAGTGCCCCCATTTGGCTTGTGATGGCATACCTAACAGCTAAAAGCATCAACAACTTCAAGCTCTTCTTGAAGTTTTCTTGAAGCTTCTTCAGAGCAACAGCAAATGTCCCCTTTCCATTCAGCACAAGTCGCACCTTATCTTTCTTCCCAAGGTAGGTTACAGCAAGTTGGTCTTGTGCATAAGCATTCCCTACTCCACACTCTACGCCTTCCATCATATCAGAACCTGTGAGGTATACAGATGGACAACCAAAGGGATCCAGGAATTTCCGTAATGGATTGTCAGATGGTAAAGACCGGCGCAGAGCGGCCAGGTGTGGACCAACACCTTGGCCAGTTTTGGTGCATCTGATAAGGCTCTTGTGCTCTAAAAAAGCAACATGGAACAGCTGCAGTAAGTCATTAGTGTAGTGGATGGTGTTATCAGGACGAATGCGAGCTCCCAAGGTATTAACTAACTTCTGGGAATGCATTGTGAGAGAGTATGTGGGATCACAACGACCATGTTTGTAGTGCCGCATATGTGTAGGTGTGACAAGCATATGTTTGGCAGCAGATTCCCCAAGAGTCTGCCAAAGGGAGAGCTGCAAAGAGAAGTTGACCCAAGCATCATACAAGCCCCTCTGCCCTCTAAAAGTAGAAAACACATCAGGATATGAGGGTAGATCAAAAGTGAGAACTAGATTGTCTGTTGTCAATACAGGGTTCTGTTGGAGGTTCCCTTCAAAGGGGAAAACTAGGGCTTTTGGACATGCAGAATGAACAGTGTTTATTGTCTCAGGCTTGGTCATTTTTTCTAAATCATTATTGACAAGGTTTAAATCAACAGTCTCAGACAGATGGTATACACGTTCAGTCACAAGAGAAGCTACCATTCCATCCACAGCGCTGTGCTCGAACACCATCCCAGCCGTGCTGTCTTTGAACACAACAAGGTTCAGGACCTGCAAAAAAAAAAAAAAGGTGTGAAAAATTGCGTTGGTTTCTTCCTGAAAATTCAGCCATCTCTTACAATTTCAAAACTTTTAAACATAAAAGTACAAAATCCTGTTTGTAACTGAATCTTTGAATAAATTGAGACTTCTTCAAGGCATCCATTTCCTTGTGAGAAAACACCTTGTAACATTGGGTTTTGCTTTGTCCCTTGATGATCCTACTGGTTGATTGAATACTGTTTACTGTTTACAGTGAACCAGGCCTGGATTCAGTTCTTGAATACTGAGGTCTTAGACATATTGTAAATTTTAGGATCTAGACATTTGTGCAGTAAATGAATGTCATATTGTTCATTATCTAGAAAATCGGATAAGCTTGTTTAAATTTAAAACAAATTAAGTTAATTTTTGTTCTTTATTTGAATATAGGAATTCTCTGCAGACTTGCGTAATTTGTTTTATGCACAGTGAAACTACGGAACCCCTTAATTATTCTTCTTAATCACCATTTATGCATATTTTTCTGTCGGATCATTAAAAAACAGTTTAGATATACCTTGTCATAATGTCTCAGACATGGAGTGTCTCCTCCTCTTCCCAGCCTCACTGCATTGAGGATGTCAGCCATTTCAGAGGGGGCGTCACTATCTTCCAGAGAGAGTGTAAGGACGGCGCTCTCCATGAGCTCAAGTGATTTTTGCACATCACCTCCTTGCTTGAGAATCTCTTCCCTGAGGGAAGCCCAGGACTTGCGCTCCAGAGTTGAGAGGCTGCAGATGAGAGAGGGATCTGTCTGTTTCCCAGCTTTGGGCAGTTCCATCACCTGGGCCAGTTGCTTGTAGATGTCCATAAAGGACCGTGCAGAAACTGCTCCACCGGTGCTGGGACGCCAGAGTATGTCAACGGGGAATGCTCCACCGGCACAGGTGATGATGGCATGGAGGCTATCTGGATAGACCTGATGAACAGAGTTTCACAGTATAGTAAGTGAACAGGAAGCAAATTCAGTGTCATCATTGCATAAAATGTTTTTCAGAAAGATAAAATGTTTTGACATTTACTGCATTAATCTCACCTTAATTTCATCTCGGCTCTTGCCAGGAATACGGCTGGCAGCGAACACTTCAGACTGCTGAGTGTGTTCCATAGGAACATCGCCCTCCAGTAGGAGGGGTTCACTGTACAGCTTTGCTGCTGCCCAGAGCAGAGCAGCTGCTCTCCCAAGCTGAGAGCATCCCTTAACTTTAGATGGAAGAAGAACAACCGGGAGGGCCGTTGAAGTAGGCAGGGGGTCAGCACAAGAAAGCAAACCCTTCTTGAACTGCTCAGTCACCCAGTTTTCTTGGCCTGCTGCAATGGCCTCTAATTTCCTCTGGGCCTCTTCCAGGGCATTCCTCTGCTGTTCCAGGGTGCTTTTGAACTCAAGGTAAAGATCTGGGCTTAGCGTGAGCTGCAGAACACGGCTCACTTCTTGCAGTGTAACGTCCAACTCTGGAACTGGGTAGTTGAGAAGTGTCATCCTGTTAGAACTGAGGGGGCTTGACAAAGAAAAAAAGTGACACTGTCAGTGGAGAAAACATAAATGTTTTCAATAATCAATCCAACACAGTTAACTCCAAAAGCTGATCATTTTAGGGAAATGATTGCATTGCAAAATTATTTATGTAACTTACATGTTTTCAAATTTTTGGGCATTACAGGTACAACTTGTACCTGTACAAGCTTTCATTTACAAGCTGTCCCTTTTTCTGAAGTATGTGACAGCTCTCATGCACACTCACACACACGCACACACACTCACAATGAGCATATATTACACACAGTATGACATACATTTCCTTCACATGACGTCCAACCGTTCTCACATTAGTGGAGCCAATAAGTCGTTTAGGTTGTTAATGCTTAAAACAGTACAACACAGCTCTCTTTGTGTGTGAAATTGGTGGACATGAATGGAATGCACCCCACCACTGCTGAAGAGAACAGCTCCCTCCGCAATGTCCGTAACAAGGCCCGTCTGCTCACACGTGAAAGCAGTTACTCCTTTTCTAAAATCACAACTTTCTGGTCGTCAAGGAAACGCGATGGAAATTAGATTTATCTTGATTTGTTCAAATCATCCACACAGGGCCAGCTATCTGCGGTCTGACCGACTTCAGCAGGACTCAGGCTTTAAAAGAAAGCTGGGTTTGTGATGCACACTACCATATAAAGGAAATTTACTGCAAAGGTGAAATAAACCAACAGAACATTTACAAGGAATGTTACGCACCAATAAGACAACCACTTTTTTTGTGTGTGTGCACACAATATCCCAACTTTTATCCAAACAAATCATTAACAGATAAGGTTTCTCTGACTTGTTTAAGTATATTAGAAAAGCAACCCCTCAACTCCGCAAAAAAATAAAACTATGTTCACATAAAACTTCAACTGGATGTCAGGATTTATCACAAAAAAAAACATTAATAGGACAGAAATATGTCCAGGTAAGAAAAATTTATCAAAATGCATAAAAATGGCATAGTCATTATAAACCGGGATGTACATATAAGGTCATAAACTTCCTGTTAATTTATTTTTAAAAATCTTTTTCTCTTGCTATTGTGATTGCAGAATAAAATGATCTTACCTCTCTAAAGGACTTTGTCCAAGACTTAGCCAGCTGCTCCAGTGGGAGACCACTCAGTGGGAGGAAAACTCGGAATGGACTGCACAAACAAGGGATTTTTTTTTTTTTTTTACCATAATGAAGAAGCTGTGACTCCAATTAAGAAACCTTCTCTCCACCTCTCACAGCCCATCTTTCTGAATTAACTTTCATGTTTCGCTTTCTTAGTTTTTTTTCTTTTATTTACCAAAAATTACAATTGAAGTTAAATATGATACAAAACAAAATAAGACCAAAGTAGCTCATAAGAAATAAAACAATCACCTCAGATTGAAATCCTTTAGAAAAACTGAGGGTTGAGCAAAAGAAAGAACCTAGAAAAATCTAGCGATAAAAAGAGGAATGGTCAAATTAATAAGAATTCATTCAGTAGTGTTTTGAATTATAATTTCTTAATTCCCCAAGTAGTCACCATACACTAGTAATTTACAGCAAAGAATAAAAAACATGGTCTGTATTAAAGTCTATAAGTTTTTTCCTTCCTTTAATCCAATTATTACCTAAAATATATATTTTTTCTAAAATCTGATATTTTAAGCATTAAGCCAAATAATTTGTTTCACTTTGAATAATATAATTCCCATATTTTACACATATGTGATGATGTGTGTAAAATAATGTGACAGAACTTACTTGTGTCTTTCCACTCAGATGATTTGCCCCTCGCTGTTTAGATCTCAAGATGCACTCCAGGTCCTGAACATGAACCGGTTGAATAAATGTCAGGCTTCAATAAATACTCATAGCTCCTCTTTGAGATTTCAGATGATCAGCTTACTCACCTTGGTGTCGTTAGGGTAATGTCATGTGACACGAAAACTGATGAAATTCAGTATTTTTTTTTACATGAATGACTATCATGGGACTTCTTAACAAAAGCAGATGAGATCAACAACTCAGTGTATTTATACTCTGTTACGCCTATATAATCCAGGAAAGGCTCCCCAAAACAAATCATTTACAGGCTTCCTGGGGGGTGAAAAAAGCTGATTGTCTTTTTTTGCGTTTGTTTTTCAGGAAAAAAAAAGGATCTCTCTTACTGATTTCCAGTAAATGTCAGGCTAATATCCTCATACAGAAACCTTCTCAGGCGTGTACTTCCCTTCTGATAAGATTAACTCCTTAACTGACCCTCCCCAAAACGCTGACTGTAGTTCTATGAGGACACCGGGGTCTTCATGACATTAATTCCTATGAATTTCTTTGTTTCAGTATAATATCTGGGTGGACAAACCGATAAAATATTTAAATAGGCTTAAGAGATCACCACATATCAGAAGGGAAAATTGTCCACTAGGGCAGTTTCCCAGGGTGTTATTTGAAAGTGGGCACAGAAGTATCAAACAACTAAATATTTTAAATATCTTTTTCAATCAATTAGTGAATCAATCAATCAATCACATTTTTGTAAAGCACATTTCAGCAAAAGGGCATTTCAAAGTGCTTTACGTCATAAAAACACAAAACTACAGTCATAGAACAATTGAAACGTTACATTTTGTCAAGTGCCATCGTTACACATCAGATTGTTGATTAATGTCTCATTGATTATGTTTCAACAACAACTTTAAGCAGCTGGGTTTTTAGTCTAGTTTTGAAGAAACTCAGTGTCTTTCACCCTAAAGGAGAACTGAAAAGTGTTTTTAAGCTAGCATCAGGTGAAAGAAAATCATAAAATATTCTTACTGTAAGATATTCTCCAAGAAATACCACTCAGCTGTTTTTGGCATTTCTGTAATTCCTAATAAACAACCACACAGTAGCGTTGTTTAAGAACTTGTTTAAGTTCATGAGGCTAGCTGAGCCTCATGAACTGAGGACGGTAACTCAGCCCCTCAAAATCACCCGATTTCGGTATTTATTGACAAAAGCTCTAAAAACAGTTATTTAGGTCAGACAAATGTTTAGTGGAAGTGTTTCACTGACTGATATTTGTGCAGGATCAATATTTAGAGATTTCATTTAAGTTCTCCTTTAAACAGGTTTTCTATTGCTTAAATGTGTGTGCTTTCAGTGGAGAGACAGCTCCCCATCCTTAGTGTCAACCTTCTTAGTTTGGAGAATATAACGGAACAGCTGATTGTCATCTGCATAAAGCTGATATTTAAAAATGTGTTAATGACATGTCCATATGGGGAAAAAAAAGCAGTGGGCACAAATCTCACATCTTGGTCATATTCTAATTAGTAAAGTGGTGACATCTACACATTGGCGTCTACTTTTCAGAACTTTTGTCCACCACTGTAAACCAGATTACCACAATTATAATGCTTTCCTCTCTCAGACTGAAATTGTGTACAAAAAGTTTACATTTTTATTTTTGTTGTAAAAATGCAAGTTTGTCTTTCTCTGTGCGCTAATCCTGTTTTGGATTAGCTGTCTGCCTTTAAATTGGTACAGACTGCAGACCTCCAGAGAAACAAAACAGCATAAATAAGTAATGGATAGATAGTCAGTCTTATTTCATGCACATAAAAGATTACAATGCAGAAATGTAAAAATCATAAAGCATTTTCAAGGAAGGATTGTAGCAAACACAAATGTAATGTGTTAGAACTTGACACAGTTTTCTCTTAGTTCACATCTAACCTGGGTTTTTTCTTCTTTGTATTTCAAAAATGTGCACAGCTGAGTAAAAACGAAACACAGAAAACATAGAAGTAAAGAAGCAGCTGCATGTATGACGCAGATCATTTTTCCTATATTCTATTTATACAAGGTCACAATGAATAACCAGATGACCGTACACTCAAATGAGCATTTGCGGGGTTACAAACCCCTAAAAGAAGGATTTGGTCAGTTTCTAATCCTGGTTTTCTTCCCTTAGCCTTTGTCCTCTGTACAGATTTCACAACAACAAAAATATGTTGTAATTTTAGTTTCTCTTCTTGTCTGGCTGCTATTAAATGTCATAAAAGACCACCATAATGGTTGTTACACTCACAAAAGATAGTGAAAGTTTAATGTATAAATTATTTGACAGTTTTTAATCTCATAAAGCCAGTAGCTCACACAGTACAACCTCTATGTGTGAGTGTGTTCCTGTACTGTTTTAACACCTAAAGTGCAAATGTGCCCTCAGTCTGTAAATAGATCGAAAGGTGAAAATATGCTTTAGCAAAGTGCTGCTTTAAGTCTATTGAGCCTTTTTTTTGTTATTATTAATTGATTTTCTGGTTAATTGTACAGAATAAATGTCCTAGAAATAATTTCCAATTATCATTGTGTCATTTTTACATGAACAAATCTGACAATTTAACGTGGATATGTACACTGAGAGCCACTGTATCTACAGCAGTTGACAAATGCACTATTGATTACTTATTTTATGATATTATTGCGTTAACTACAGACTCAAATTACATTGGAAATTGTAATTCTTTGATGAGAATGTTGTCCGTGCACATACTTCTCTCCTCTGGGAGTCATAACTTCTCTTATCATCTGGTAACAGCGTGCTGAGCCAACGTTGTTCTGTGTTGGTGTTCAGTCCACGGGCTCACTACTTAGACACAGCGTACTGTCATTTCAAGGTCAGAGCCTGCAGTGTTTTTTTTTTTTTTTTGCTCTATCCCAGTTTTTCCATGCAATTTGTATTTTACTTATCTAGAAAAGTGAAGTGAGGAAAGAGTTCTTCCTTCAGTGGCTGCTCCTGCTTCTTTATTTCAGTAACTCACTATACCATGATAACTGCACTACCTTCACTGCTGATCTTTAGATAGCATTGTGCTACATACTTTGAGGACAGATGGTAGGGAAATAGATAATATGTTGTGTAAGCAGGCACAGCTCAGGTGCACCTGCAGAATGTGTACCCCCACAGAAGAAGAAATCTGTCATCATTTGTATGTGTGTGTGTATGTGTGAGTGTACAAACTAAACAGTGGTACATTGTGACTTGATAAGACTTGATCTGTAATAATTTTTCCATTTCTGAAACACTGTGCAGAAGCACCCTTTGAACAAAAGCAAGGTAAGCTCAGGTTAAAGGTTACAGTCTCCCTATAGTTCACATTTTGTTACAAACATATGCATTTTCACCCACTGCTTTTTGCTGCAGATATTTCTATCGATCATTTAGGGCTATTTTTCTATCGGGTTTATCTCAGTTTCCCAGTATACACATCCATAACCTATCCATAAGGTTATGTATGTTTACCTTATGGATAGGTTATGGATCCTATGGAAGTGTTTGCAAATCCCGTCGGTGCTTCAACCACATTAACATGAAACACCGCCATCAAGTGGCCAAAAAAATATACGCGCACAACAAATCGCGTCAAAACTCAAAATTGCCAGATGAAGAAAATGTGGAGACTCGTCTAAAATAAAACTTATTACTCCATTTGTTGATCATAGCTGCCACTGGAGCTTGCTGGAGGTGGAAATGGCTGTAATCCTTTCCATACGATTATGACAGTGGCTTTGTTTCTCAGCTGTTCTTGGACTTCTTCAGATGAGATGAATCGTGAGATGCTTTTATTTATATTTTTCAGCCTGCTTCATCGATTTAAGCTCATTTCTATTTTACATAGGTCTGGCTGCGGCAGTGATCAATGAAACTGAAGTCAGTTTTAAAGATGTAATGGTTTAAGGCCATTCAAACGCTGCCACCTGCTGACCAAAACGTGTCAAAACTTTGTTTTGACTAGTTTGAAAGAAAGATACCTGAAAGATAGTTGATGTTTTACATTTTTTATTGTCAGTAAAAGATACAAAAACCAGTATTTTAGATAGTTTTTGACGAACTCATCTCATTCTTTGCACAAATATTTACTAATAATCTGAAAACTCAACTTGAGCAACATCTGAAGACAGTAACTATTGCTTTTCTTAAAAATAGAGTGTAATCTATTCATGAATCCTTTAGTCGATTATGTGATCAAATATTTAAAATTGTGCACATTGTAATGCATTGTAGAAATAAGAGACAGAATTCAAATTCAAAATGATTTTATGCAAGATTTCTAATTATTTTTGCATTAAAATGTTTTTCCAATGGTTCTCATCTTTGAAGCCTGAAGCCTTACTTAACTTTCTGCAGGATGTTTAACCTAATAAAGACTTACCTAGTGGAAACTTTAACTGTGAAATATTTAATTAAAATTATATATAACATTACCCAATATCTTTTGAGTAGTAACACATATTTCACGGTTTCAAATTATGAGAAAGGTAACAGGGCTTTGACAGGATAGATAAGAGATCAGGGCGGGACAAACGACAAGTTAAATGCCAACTGTTTCTTCCGGGCTCACGGCTGTTTGCTCCCCGCTCTCCTGCAGCTCCTTCCCCGTCATGGCTGATCCCACTCCCGCTGTGGTCTCCGGTCAGTGGCTGGCGGATGCCATCCAAAACAAACTCGTCGCTCCAAAACTCCGCATTCTGGACGGGTCCTGGTACCTACCGAAAAGCAAGCGGAACACCAGAGAGGAGTTTCACCAGAAACACATACCGGGAGCGTCGTTTTTCGACATAGATGAATGCTGCGATAAGAGCTCCCCGTACGACCACATGCTGCCGACTGCCAGCGACTTCTCCCGGTACGTGGGAGACCTCGGCATCGGGAACGACACCCACGTCGTCGTCTACGACACAAGCGACTTCGGCTCGTTCAGCGCGCCCAGAGTGTGGTGGATGTTTCGGGTGTTCGGACACAGCTCGGTGTCGGTGTTGGATGGAGGCTTTAAGCACTGGGTGGCTGACGGTCACCCGGTGACCTCGGACTACACCAAGCCGGAGAAGAGAGACTTCCAGGCGAGCCTGAACAAGTCCTGGGTGAAGAGCTATGAAGATGTGCTGCAGAACATCAAGACCAAGCAGGTCCAGGTGGTGGACGCCAGGTCTGCTGGCCGGTTTCGGGGTACCGACCCAGAACCCAGAGGAGGTGAGGAGGACCAAAAAATGCATTGTTAACAAACATTAATAAATGCTTAATGTGCTTGTATAATACACCTAGATTCACACATGAGACCAATTTATGTAGGAAATGGGCTGAAAGTGAAGCCTGAAATAGGATAGTCCAAAGATTCAATGCCACAGAGTACAGCCAGACTGACTGGGTTTTACTGGCTTTGAATCAAGAGGTCAACTTTATTTGTGGCAGGAAGAGGTTGTAAAGCAAAGGAGTTGATTAAAAATAATCAAGAGTTATCCGTTGTCACTCCGTAAAACAATAAAACCATAAAAAGCATGTAAAATCAGTTGCGATAAACAGAAATAAAGTAATTACTGGAGATGCACTTGTTAGCATTTTGTGGTCAATGTCTGCTCTATAGTTTTGAAAAAGTGTTGACTTGAAGATATAAGTTTCAGGTTAATTTAATTTCTCGAAATATAAGAACCGCATTGAAAATGTTTTATTTTATAAGTGGGAGTGGAAGGTCTCTGTAAAACAGGATTATACTATTTTGAGACAAAATAAAAATGGAGTTGAAATGTAAAAATCCTAAAATGAACACAGCAGGCTACATGGGTCATCTAGCTTATAAGTTTCCAAATCTAGCATGTTCCATCACAGATGTTGAAAGCTCAAAAGGATGAAATGGAGAAAGTTTTCTGTTATACAGTTAGCCTTCCTGTTATCGGCTGAAAGTCTCGCTCTCTCACACTTCGTCTCAGTATTCTTTGTTTTAAATACTTTTACTGTCTTTACTTCTGACTTTATGTTAAGCACACCACTGATGCTGCAAATGATAAACCTTGAGTCTTCTTCCTTCAATAACAACTTCCACAGCTAGGAGTAATGTTACCATGATGCGGTTGCACTAATTTTTGCTAATATTTTTTTTGTTTGTTTGTTTTAGTTTTCCAACAATCAGTTTCCAGCCGTTTTCTTGGTGCATCTCTTAATAGCCGATCATAGAACACTGTGCTACAACAACAAAGTTGAGTTGCTGAATGCAAATAAGATTAGGTGGGTCTTTATTCACACTTCATATTATTATTAGGCTAAAATGGAGTTGTGACTGCAAAGGTAAGATCACATTTAGATTCAATTATCGAAGTACTGATTTTCCCCCAATGCTATTGATAAATATGCAAAAAGTTCCGGTTGATGAAGGGTAAACTATTCCGAGCCAGCAATGAAACCTTAAGATAAATTCTGTAACTAATTACAGAATTAGTAATATTAGTAATATTCACCAAACAGTAGTTTGGTGAATATGAGACCATCAGTGATGTTATATTGTCATTTCTTTTCTATTGTCCTTACAAGTTACAATTTTGGTTGAAATAAAACCATAAATCTTGGCTAAAAATCATTGTCATCCTAGTTCAGCGATGCTGAGAGCTGATATGAAGCCTGAAAAGCTTGTTGACTTGGAGATGAAGCTTCCCTTGGCAGACACGCCCAGTTGCTACACGCGATTGTTGCTACTCATAATGACGGTGCACAAAACTTTACCGGCCTGATTCCTACAGCAGGAAGCACTGCAATGTGAACTCTGTGAGGGTTTTATGAGCCAAACGACTTCATTGAAAATGCTTCTTGCAGTTCTTGAACTTTACCAGTTGAAAACAAAAGAATTTTTTGACACCCTTTCCCCCCCCTCCCCATTTATCTATCTCCTCTCAGATATACAGTCTGGGCATTTCCTCGAAGCAATCAACATGCCCTACACAACTTTCCTGGAATCTAATGGAAAGCATAAGAGCACAGAGGCCCTGACCAAGCTCTTCGAGAACGCTGGAGTGGACCCGAAGAAGCCGATCTGGGCTTCCTGCGGTTCGGGGGTCACCGCCTGCCACGTCCTTCTGGCTGCCGACCGGCTCGGGCACGCCGATCTTTATCTCTACGATGGCGCCTGGGTGGAATGGTTCAAGAGGGCTTCTCCAGAGCTCATCATCTCTGAGGGGGAGGGAAAGAAGACATAAACCATTTTAAAATAAGCCAGAAGCTGGATTAGGTTGCTGTTTGAAATGGGACTAGTCTGTTTGCTGTGGAAATTAAGAGTACAACACTTAACTTTTGCTGCAGGGTGTATATTTTTATTTACTGATGTTGGGATGATGGAGAATGCTATTAAAAAAAACTTCTAACATTATAAATTAAGTGCTTTATAAATGTAAGTTAACAGGGGAAGGTGTGTTTTCTGCAGCGGAAGAGCATTTTATGAAACTTTTTGCATTATGCAGACGTGACTTTTTTAACAGAGCTATCTATAATTGATCTATTTTCTGGTATTGTGGTACAGCAGGAATATTGCTTTCCTTGATTAATGTTCATATGTAATTATGCACGATTTGCTTTAGTTTCTGAAACATAAAATAAATAAAATGTTATCTTGGGTAAATGTGCTTTTTTTCAAAAGGTGGAAAATGCGTTAAGCTTGATATACATAAAAACCAGAAAAAGTCAAAAAAGAAGAGAAATGCAAGCCTATCTGCTTGTAATTTCTATTCATGCATTTGTAAAGTGTAGAGTTTTTATCTAATACGGAATCCAAAATGCTTATTATGAATTAAAAAAAATTAATCCTAACATTAGTGAAAGAGGATCTTGTCACAGGTCCTTACCTGATGTGCTGGTTTTCCTAAACGTTAAACTTGTTCAACTGGATTGCAGTTAAGAATTTTTTTTTGCCTTCAAGTTAACGAGACCAAGAAGAAAAAGCAAAGTGTAAAAATGGATAAAGAAGGAATCAGAACCAATTTAACTAAAGATAGGATAAAAGGAACAGCATATAAAGCCCTTAAAAAGGCTTTCTGTACTGAACAAATTTGCATATTTTGTTCACAGCAGAGTAGCTGACTGCTTAGAACATAAAGTGTTCATTGTGTTTATCAGAGCAACAGCCTTATGAAA
Source organism: Girardinus metallicus (assembly GCA_903067095.1). NCBI lineage: Eukaryota > Metazoa > Chordata > Actinopteri > Cyprinodontiformes > Poeciliidae > Girardinus > Girardinus metallicus. The sequence continues at coordinate 8,971 of CAEGAE010090667.1, read as the reverse complement.
GAAACTGCCTCTGTGGCGACTGTTTTTGTCAAACCGTTTCATTTTTCAATGTAATTTGAGTAAAATAGAACCATTTCACAACAACATGCTCCCCATATTGCCAAGAGGAAAAATGTAAACAGTATTGTACCAATTGCTCTCAGCCGTGTGGCATCCCATAACTAACTCTGAGACATTAGGGAGAGTTATCGATCACATAAATAAATGAAAATCTCGGAGGTAAATATGATCCAAACCACCCTATTGATGTTTCCTTAATTCCTACAAGTTCAAGGATTTATAAAAAAACATATTGTGATCCACTCAATTGCAGCACTACCCTTAAATCCATCATCTGATCATTTCTGAAAGGTCTTACATTTGGAGGATTAGGTCACATTAGCTGGGACTTGAGCATAAGGAGCAGGTTTTTAAGTCGAGGGCTTAAATAAAGAAACCTTAAAAATATTGTACATATCCATCTGCTAAAGACAGGTTGAGGCTTGCATTTTAATAAACAAGAAACCCAGACAGGACAAAACAGATCAGAGAAGGTATTATAAAGCTGCACTGTTTGATGATGACCCAGTGGCAAAACTGGGATGTTGGAAAAATTATTTATCCTTTTGAGAATACCGTGTCCTTAGTGACGTGTCCCGTCAGGAGACAGCCGTGTCCTCACGACACTTAACAGGTTAGAATAGAAACAAATAACAAAGATAGTCGTTAACTCATCCCCATTGTTACAGCTCGTCAGAGTAATAACTTATCGTTGGCTGACAAGATCTTACTTTCCCAGGATTTCTACTCTAATAATGGCTAACAGTACATTTTTCCAGCTTTATAGAGGTTTTCTTATTTAATAAATCTGACTAAATGTCCAGATTACTAAAATAATTTGAAATTAATAGAACATGATCTCGTTTTGAGTTTTTGTGACGAGTCCTTCTGCGTCAACTGTCCTTTCCTTTTGTTTAGGTCAGTAATTTTATCAGTCAGGAATAAGGATCATATTTTTCAAATGTTAGCACATTTGAAAATGATCTTAGTTTATTTTTAGTTGGAAGCTCAACTCCACGTTTCCTTGAATATGTGGTTTGTGTCGTTTAACAGAAGAAAAGCTGAATAAATATGTCTCGTGGCAAGAAATACAAAAGAATTTAAGAAAAACGGAACAAACTGCAGAACCAACAGGTGTATTTGGGTATTTTAGCTACTGTTCACAGTTGTCTTTTCAGCTGTATGGAGTACCATTTTTAACTAATTTGAAAGCAAATGCTTATTGATGCAGATAGCTGACCTTAATAATTGTTTCTTGTCATATGGCAACCCAAAGAAACGATATGACTAAAGCATACACGATTTAACTTTCTTCTAAAACAATTTTATAATAAGCGGAAGAAATTTCTACGCGGAATTGATGGGCTTGCTTGGTAAAGAATAGGGCGGCAAACGAGTTATCTCTGCAGCTGACATTAAACGCACGCCTGTTTTGTAGTGATGGCCAAACGAAGCCTCATGAAGCAGTGAAGCTTTGCCCCGAGGTTCATTACTCGGTGGTTCGTTCATTTCTCACTAGCGACATCTGCTGTTGAAACTGTGGCAGCCTGTCATTCAGATAGAAAATACTTTAAAAAATTTAGTAAATGCAATATTGTCACAAAGTTTTTGTCAAACTCATGTTTAGTAACAGGAGAGTCAATTAAATCCTATCTAACTAATCTTTTTTAGTTATTAAAATTATTTGTAGCCAATCCTGGTATATGTTGGCTGTGACTGGCTGTTATCTTTAGTCATCGACTGGTTTGACAATAAAGACATTTGTTTTGGTGTATTCGGAGTGCGGAGCTTGCTGGGACAGACAATATCCTTTGAGGTTTTATTTGCCTCCTGAAAAACTAAAATTCTTCAAAAATTCTCTTTTTCTTGGATTCCTAGTTGGCTCTCTGATCTGATCCCTTACATTTTTACTCATCAGGCAAGAATTTTGCTCTTCCAACAGCTTTAATCCTTTTCTTTCTGCTGTGCAACACTGATATATCTTTGCAGATCAAAGAAATAGTGGAAATTTCCAGGTCAGAATTTTGGAGGTGAAGGGATTAATTATTTTTTATTTAAGATTATTGTGAGCGATCATCTCAAAGTATTCCCAGATGTCAGATTTGTTTCTTCTCGCTGGCACCGTTTCAATCAAGTTCATTTGTGTAGCACATTTCAGCACCAAGTTCAAAGTGCTTCATATCATAAAAACTAAAAATATAAAGTCATAAAATACACCATAATCAACAATTGAGAAAACCGGTAACAAACATTACATTTTGATGAGAGCCATCATCAAAATCGTTAATACACGTGAACTATAAAAGGTTCCTTTTATTTCGGCCACTGCTGAAGACAAATACTCCTCTGATGCGCGATCAAATACAATAAACCATGAAGCGGCTCGGCTCATCATGCTTTTATTTTTGAAAACCGACACGCAAAATGAAGCGGTCACGTCTCGCATGTAATGCGAGGCATAGTTTGTTGCCAGTCACGTGGTTTTCAGCAAGACAAACACAAGCTTCGAAGAGGGGCTTCATCGGACACGCCCCCTTTTTACTCGGTATACGCCTCAAGCCTGGATTCGGATGCCCCATCGCTACTGTTTTGACCTCTCCAACATGGCGGCGGATCCCACTCCTGCCGTGGTCTCCGCTCAGTGGTTGGCGGATGCCATCCAAAACAAACTCGTCGGTCCAAAACTCCGCATTCTGGACGGGTCCTGGTACTTGCCAAAAACCAAGCGAGTCGCCAGAGAGGAGTTTCACCAGAAACACATACCGGGAGCGTCGTTTTTCGACATAGATGAATGCTGCGATAAGAGCTCCCCGTACGACCACATGCTGCCGACTGCCAGCGACTTCTCCCGGTACGTGGGAGACCTCGGCATCGGGAACGACACCCACGTCGTCGTCTACGACACCAGCGACTTCGGCTCGTACACCGCGCCCCGTCTGTGGTGGACGTTTCGGGTGTTCGGACACAGCTCGGTGTCGGTGTTGGACGGAGGCTTTAAGCACTGGGTGGCTGACGGTCACCCGGTGACCTCGGACTACACCAAGCCAGAGAAGAGAGACTTCCAGGCGAGCCTGAACCAGTCCTGGGTGAAGAGCTATGAAGATGTGCTGCAGAACATCAAGACCAAGCAGGTCCAGGTGGTGGACACCAGGTCTGCTGGCAGGTACCGGGGTACCGAACCAGAACCCAGAGAAGGTTAGCAAAACAACAAAACCTTCCATAAACGCCAGTGAACTGGCTGCTCGTTAAAGATTACAGGACATAGGTTAACCTCAAGGTCTTTTAAAACACACAAAGCCCAACTCTTTTTCATTTTAGACAGAAAAGGAGGCGATATAGATAAAATAAATATTATATATGTCACAAAAACCATAAATTTGAATGAGTGGAAAACCCAGGAGAAGGATAACCTTTAGCAGACATAAATATCAGTTTGAGCTGGATTTAGGGCTCCCCAGTATGGAACATGTGTGCACATTACACAATAACCTTCGTTAATGTTGCCATGACCTAACACTTGCGTTAAATAAACACAGACTTTTGTGTTCACTGCAAACATCATGATAACATATCCGTTTACTGGTGCAAAAACTTCGAAGTTATTTAAATCCCAACAACATGGTTTTATTTAAAAAAATTAATTGTTTTGCATATTTATGTAAAAGTCTAATGTTTAGTGTAATCCCAGCAGATCTTTGGGATATTGTAAATACTATAATAACGATAAATTTGTGATGCAGCCCAGGCTGGAATGGTATTTCAGGGGTTTTTAAATTGTATTTTTAAAACGATAATGCCAACATTTTTGCACTTGATGCCTTTTTGTGAATAATACCATTTACCGGGGAACATTTTCCCACTTCTCTGTCTTCCCTGCTCAGATGTCCTCCCTGGGCATTTCCCCGAAACCACAAACATCCCCTTCACGTCTTTCCTGGATTCCTCTGGAAAGCACCACGGCCCTGAGAATCTGACCCAGCTCTTCCAGGAGGCCGGGGTGGACCTGGAGAAGCCTCTCTGGGCTTCCTGCGGTTCTGGAGTCACAGCTTGTCACGTGATTCTGGCTGCCCACCGGCTTGGCTACTCTTGGGTTGGTCTTTATGACGGGTCCTGGGGAGAATTTTTCAAAAGGGCTCCTCCAGAGTTCATCGTGTCAGAGGGGGAGGGAAAGAAGGCGTGATAGCCAGGTGCAATCAAGAACGGGTCACTTTTTGAGGAGGGAAGCAATGTTTTGCTGTGGAGAAGCTTAAAATACAAGCCTGGTATTAGGAGGTTTATGCTGGGATGAGCCCATGAAAGGCTTTGATGAATCATGACTAACTTAACTTAAAGAAAGATGCAGACTTTAAGAGTTGCAGAAGAAATAATTTCAGAAAATCTCACACTGTGCTATGCCAATATAATCTAGTTTTTATTCTTGTGATTTAATATAAAATTTAAGAAAAAGATTCATACAATATGTTAAATAATGTGCTTCAACATGTATCGTTGCTCAATAATGTAAAAACTGAACTGCCAAAGTGCCTTAAATCTGCACGCATCATATGGTGCTACAGTCTCTGTTTTGTTGTTATGCTGCTATTAATGTAATGATTCAAAGAGAAATTCTGCAGACCGGTAAATGTCAAGTGTTCTGTTGCAGAACTCTATGCATTTCAATTGTAGATCATAGCATTAAAGGAATTATCACATTTTAGTGTATGTGATTTTCTTCAGGTAACTGCCTCTAGTACATTTTTGAAAAGGTATACGCTCACTTTTGTAGTTGAACTGACTGCACAGTGAAAATGATACATTAACTGTCCGACCAGTTAAAACGCAGACAAACTTGAGCGAAGAGGCGATGCTCTTTACATTCACATGATCTGTTCTGTTTAGAACTTCTTTTTTTTTTTAACTCAAATCCTGTTTCCTGTCACACGATGCTCCTCAAGGGAGCTGCAGATTAACTCTTCCCAGATATAAATCTTTGTACCTCAACGAACGGGCTAAGAGAAACATTGTGTTTATCTTACATTTATTAGATTCCTCCGGCAACGTCTTAAAACTAAAAAAACTGCCGTTGCAGTGATGTCATTTTTAGCAGAATGTTTCGTAGTTTAAAAAGCAAGATCCAACTTTGTATTTTTTATTTTCCACCTCAAAAGGTTTGAATATTAATTTGCTGTGTTTAAGGACTCAACAGAATCAGAATGAATCTACCATTGATCAAGACTGATGATCACACATTCACATTACTGCTGACCTCCGTATTTATAGAAATATATTCTGTTGTGAGCATGTTAGAATCACAAACTTCAAACTAATTGGGATTTATGTGATAGCATCTGTGTGTAATTTAATCTCTATAAATATAGCTTTTCACTGGAGCCCTGAAAGGTTTATAACATGGGGCACAGCTATAAAGTTGTTTCTTCTGGAAGAGTGACCAGAAGAAAAGCAACAGGAAGTACAGTATTTGGTTTATCACATGCTATGCAGGGGAAATGTGGAAATAGATGCTCTGGACAGATGATACTAAAATGTTTTTTGCCAATATAGAAACTGATATGTGACAGGAATCAGACATTGAACCCTGACTTCAGCATCCCTACATTAAACATGGTGGTTGTGCTGTGGAGATGTCACTATGGCATGATAAAGAATAGTTTTATGTTAACACCAAATTTTGACCAATATCCAATTAATCTTGCAAAAAAACAAAACAAATAAATAAATAAAAATTTGTACAAAAGTAGAGAGCAATCAACATGCAAACACAGGAAACTGGTTTTGTTTTAGAAAGCAAAGCCATTTTGAGCAGAATCCTTTTTATTTTTGTTTTATTAAAACGTTGATTGTTTTGTTTATTGTTAGATGTGGAATCATCACCTTGGCCAGGATTGTGGGCACAAACAAGGATTTTGACAAGTTTCCAACCCTTCACAGTGTAAAAATACAAAGAAGAGTGGAAATAAAAGTATTGTATATTAGTATTTTTTTTATTTTTCGTTAAAAAGAAAAATATTTTTGTGGCTTTAGAGGGTTTAATTTGACAATTTTGACAGACACGGCAAAAAGTTTGGACATCCTTGCTGTAGGGGGCGCTGGTAATTTTCTTTGGTCAGAAATGCACCAGACAGTAATAGACGATAACTGATTTCCAGAGCGTGACAGATAACCTATATTGATGTCTGTGAGATAAACCTTTGCCAATTTAATGTCAGTTATAGTTTACACTGAAATATTTTATTCAGCTGAGAATCATGGTCGCTCAGAATCGCGCTGTGGTCTCCGCTCAGTGGCTGCCAAAACTAAACTCATCGGCCCAAAACTTCGTGTTCTGGATGGAACTTACGTGCCGAGAAGCAATCGGAACCACGGACACAAGTTCAGTCAGAAACACATACCAGGGTCGTCGTTTTTCGACTTAAACGAATGCTGCGACCAGAATGCAAAGTACGACCACATACTGCCGACTGCCAGCGACTTCTCCCGGTACGTGGGAGACCTCGGCATCGGGAACGACACAAGCAGCTTCGGTTCGTTCAGCGCGCCCCGTCTGTGGTGGATGTTCCGGGTGTTCGGACACAGCTCGGTGTCGGTGTTGGACGGAGGCTTTAAGAACTGGGTAACTGACGGTCACCCGGTGACCTCCGACTACACCAAGCCGGAGAAGAGAGACTTCCAGGCGAGCCTGAACCAGACCTGGGTGAAGAGCTATGAAGATGTGCTGCAGAACATCAAGACCAAGCAGGTCCAGGTGGTGGACGCCAGGTCTGCTGGCCGGTTCCGCGGTACCGAACCAGAACCCAGAGAAGGTGAGGAGTGTATTTCCCACACTTTAGAGTGGGATGGAGCTTTGTCTTTCAGCAGGAAAACGACCATAAACATAAAGCCGGAGCTAAAATGGAAAGGTTTCATTCCAAGCTACAATGGTCTAGTCGAAGTCCAGAAATAAATGCCAAACTTGAGAACTAAAATAAATGCTCTCCATTGAATTTAGTTAAACTTGAACTATATTCCAACACAGTTCAAAAATGTAACTTCCTAGATGGGTAAAGTTGGTAGACGGATATAAAACTACAACTCTTTGTTTTGCTACATGAAATTCAAATTTTCGCCTGAAAAATTATACAAAAGATGTGAATAATTTTGTGTTTCCTCTTTTTAGTTAAGCTTAAGGATGATCTGCCGCATTTTGAGTATGATCTTGGAAAGGTTTGTTGCAGAATACCTGTTCCATACCTTAATTAATACCTCCATAATATCAGAAATAACCCCTGGTGGTAGCACATCCATAGGCGGATAAGGACAAACGTATGTATGCATGAAAACAACACTATCACTGACAAAAATGAATGAATAAATAAATAAAAATACCCACCCCTCCTGCGTTATTTTTTCAGACGTCCTCCCAGGGCATTTCCCAGGGTCGATCAATGTCCCCTTCACATCTCTCCTGGATTCCTCTGGGAAATATCACAGCACCGAAGAGCTGGCCAAAGTCTTCCAGCAGGCCGGGGTGGACCTGGAGAAGCCGCTCTGGGCTTCCTGCAGTTTGGGAATCACAGCGTGTCACGTGATTCTGGCTGCTCACCGGCTTGGCTACTCCGGGGTTGGTCTTTATGACGGGTCCTGGGGAGAATTTTTCAAAAGCTCTCCTCCAGAGTTCATCGTCTCAGAGGGAGAGGGAAAGAAGGTCTGATTTGGTTGAGCACTTTCAGTGGAAACTGATAAAGGTTCCAATCTGCATTTCATTTTCTAATCTAATATCATAGAACTACATGAATGATAGAACGATGAATGCGTCACTGAGCTCCTCAAGACTACAGTTGAAACAAGATAATTTATATGCGCTGTATAGAAACACGCATATCTTTTTTCTTTTTTTTTTTTCTCACTGACACAAAATTAGACTAAACGTTGTCTGTTTTATGTCGGCCATGATTACCCAAATTACTTTTTTTCTTATTATTCACAACTATGCACACATTTGCTTTGTATTTAGTGGGATTGCCTTTTAAATTATGATTATGGTGAGCGTTGCTTGTCTCAGGATGACACACACCTTTTGCTCTCTGCTCAGAAATTTCCTGTGATACTGACATGAGGGCAACGTGATGGCCACGGCAAAACATTAACCTTGTTGTACGCAGCCCACTTTGGAACTGGCTGTTTGTTTATGGTCGTTTTAAATTATGAAAACTATTTATTTTTTTGTCTAAGCTTTATCTTCCTAACTAATTCTTTGAAATATGACTTTTGATATTCCAGATAATTTCTTCTGCTCAGCAAAGTGGACTAATCTATCCTGCAACATGATGCTGCCACTTCCATACTTCTGCTTTACCAAATGACATAAAGACATATCACTCTTTTTTTTTTTTTTTTTGAAGAAGGTATTAGTTTGGAATTTGATAAGACTAAATAATTTGGGTAATTCCGGATAGCTTTAAACGGGAACTTTGGAAAAAGTTATCGTCCTATACGGTGTATGTAAATATCAGGTTTCAACATGTAAACTGAAAAATATATACAGGTATTTTTATGAGGAACGTTGAACAAAAATAACGCAGGCTTTCCTGTCCATCGGTGTTTAAAGTCTTAATTCACAACTAATGCTGCTGTGTCAAGAGTCATTCAGTGCCTTAATCTTGTACAATTTACCTCACCACTAAGTAGTTCTTCTCTTAATTTTCTAACAATTATAATGCTTCTCTCAAAGTAATGTGAAATAATGTGTGAAATGGTTCTCTGTGGCCACCATTGATGTGGTGCTGTGTTCTGCTGGAATGAATGTAAGCAGATCAGAATAAATAGGAATCATGGTGGAGTGAAGAGAAACAGCAAATAAGCTTGATTACATGCAGATAAGCTGGTTCTCAAACGCTTATCTGCGTTTGAGAACCAGATAAGCGTTCTCAAACGCAGATAATATATATATATATAT
>CAEGAE010090665.1:0-24432 GCA_903067095.1 Girardinus metallicus | reverse complement strand
GGCTTCCTCCCACAGTCCAAAAACATGACTGTCAGGTTGATTGGCCTCTCCAAATTGTCCCTAGGTGTGAGTGCGTGGTTGTTCTGTTTGTCTCTGTGTTGCCCTGCGACAGACTGGTGACCTGTCCAGGGTGACACCGCCTCTCACCCAGAACATAGCTGGAGATGGGCACCAGCAACCCTCCCGACCCCATTAAGGGACAAAGGTGAACAGAAAATGGATGGATGGATAGTTCAGATTTGTTCAAATTTTTTGCATTAAGAGCTTGTCTTCATCCATCCGTCCATTTTCTGTACACCCTTGTCCCCAGTGGTGCCTCTCCAGCTGACGTTCCGGGCGAGAGGCGGGGTCACCTGGACAGGTGGCCAGTCTGTCGCAGAGACAGACAGGACACACAACCATACACACACACTCACACCTAGGGAGAATTTAGAGAGACCAATTTACCTAACAGTCATGTTTTTGGACTGTGGGAGGAAGCCGGAGAACCGGAGAGAACCCACCATGCACAGGGAGAACATGCAAACTCCGTGCAGAAAGACCCTGGGCCGGGAATCGAACCCAAAACCTTCTTGCTGCAAATCAACAGCTCTACCAACTGCACCCGCTTGTCTTCATAGAGTCGCAAATTAATTAGCTTTTTACAGATAAAATGGTACATTTTTTCATTTGCTGTAATCAAATACTGGGGTTGTTTAAATCCTCCATCATGTAAACCATAATTAGCTAAAATAAGTTTCTTAAAGCAGAAAAAGTCACCATTGTGTCTGCAGTGGATTGGATCTGATGGTTTGACAGGAGGACGAAACCAAAACCCCCACTGGATCAAAACAAACAAATAAAAACACCATATTGTTTGCAACGACAGCAGTGATTAACTGACAGCTTTCACTGTGACAAGCATCCATCTTTGCTCCCAGCAGAGTTTTCCAGAGATGGATGGGGGGAGAGAGAGCAGAAAAAGACCCAGTGAAGTGGAAGAATGGGTCTCTGCAGGCTACGAGACAAAAAGCAGAGAATGACCTCAATATGAATAGAAATACAGACAGAGACATGTGACTGTCTCACAGGGAATCCACACAATTTTGCTGCCTTTCAGAATAAGAGTGGAATTAATGTCAGTAAAACACAGGTGGGTTCACATTAAACTGGGACGTGTGTTCTTGTGACAGCATGAAATAGACTGGACTCTCTGGTTTAGTAATCAATTGGTTCAAAACTATCTACACAACAGGGATTCTTTACAGAAGTCATATGTGGGGTACCTCAAGGTTTGATCCTGGGGTCCCTTCTATTCAAGAGCTACATGCTCCCACTAGCTCAAGTTATAAAAAGTAATGGTAACTGAACAGGAAGTGCCATAACTTTCTCCGGATGAACAGAAACTGAAGTCATTATCTTTCAACCAAAAGAGGAACGATCAAGAATCAGCACAGCTTCAGTTATTATTACAGCTGGAAACTAGAGATCAGGCCCAAAATCTGGGTGTAGAGATGAACTACTGAGCCTTTAGAGTCACATAAAGACAGTTACAAAGTCAGCCTTCTTTCACCTGAAGAACATTTCCAGGATTAAAGAGTTAATGTCCCCGAAAGATCTAAAGAAACTCCATGTGTTTCTCTTTAGTAGCATTGATTACTGCAACAGAGTCTTCACAGGTCTGTCTTAAAAAAAATCATTCAGATCCGGAACGCTGCTGCTGGAGTTCTGACTAAAACTGGGAAGATACAGCACATCACCCAGTGCTAAAGTCCTTCCACTGTAGCTCAGAGAATAGACTTTAAAAAACCTCTGTTAGTTTATAAATCACTGAATGGCTTAGCACCAAAATACTGACATATCTGGACATTAAGAGACACATAAAGACAATTACAAAGTCGGACTTCCATCACATTAAAGATCTGCTGCTGCTGTTGTATCAACCTTCCAGACCTCCCAGGTCTTCTGGTTCTGGTCTGTTCTTCATCCAGAACCAGAACCAAACATGGAGAAGCAGCATTCAGCTTCTATGCACCACAAATCTGGAACAAACTTCCAGAAAACTGTAATACTGCCTAAACACAGAGTTACTTTAAGTCAACACTAAAAACCCACCTATTTAGAGCTGCCTTTGATTATCAACATGTTGATCAACATATCTGATGTTTATCTGCTGATTAGAGCATTTGACTAAATGTAATGTGTATTGATTGTTTCATACTGTATTATGTTTTTATGTTATAAAGCGCTTTGAGCTGCCTTGTTTCTGAAATATGCTATAAACTGACTTGACTTGAAATATCTGCTGAATTCTCCATTAGCAGCGTTAGCATGAAGCCTCTTTTCTGCACAGTATCGTCTGTAAAAGTAACTGTCTCTTGATTTGGACCATCAGCTGTTGATGGATGAATTTTCTGGATGTTCTTGATGTTTAGCCTCAGGCCTTCTTCTTGACATTTCTCCAGATTCCCTGAGTGGTTTAATAAGATTTGACATTATAGGAGAATATCCAAATCCTTTTCCTTCGGTTTCTGAGCAGTCGCCAAAAAGCCAAATTAAGTACGGCTGATGAAATAAAACCTAAAATATTTATTAATTTTTAGATTTTAGCTCCCTTAAATCTCTTGGTATTTTCTTTTATTTTTTTCTTAATAGTGCTGATTTTAAGCTTTGTATGTTTTATCCAAAATGCATTGAAATCTAATCAGGGTGTGTTTTTTGGAGAAATTATTCTTTTGTTTGAGTCTTTTATGAGTTTGTTTAACTAAATAGAATAATTTATTTTTTCCTGTAGTTTTTAACACACTAGTATTACAATTTGATTTAATTTATCATTATTATATAAATCTATTGTGCTAAAAACATTTAAAGATTTCAAAGGTTTTCCATTATAAATGCATTTTGACATTGATAATGGCAAGAAAATTTACTTTAACTTTACACAAAGAATAAAAATGGAACAGAATCACTTTTCCTGCTAATTTCTGACTTTCCCAGTTTTAAATAATAATAGATACTGGGAGAAAATCAATAAAGAAAACAAAACATAGACAGTTACTAATAAAGCTGACATTTAAGGTGTAAAAATGTATAACATTTGTAAAGATTTGTTATTTTTGGTGAGGACTGAAGTTAATAAAAGCATAAAAATTCTGAAGAAAACCTGCTGAAATCTTTAAACGTGCTTTTTGTGTCGAAGAGAACCAGAAATCTCTTGCGTCCAGTTTCTCCATCTTCCCCCTGAACATTTTGACTCATTAGATGACATCCTTTTGTGTATGGTTACCATGGTTTCAGGTGTTATTCTCGTCCATGGCGAGGGAAACGGAAAGGACTCGGTGTCAGTGTCCTTCTGGTCTGTGGTGACACGACAGACGCTTCACGTCTCGGCAAATATCCACCCGCGGTTCTCATCTCCAAACTCCGCTACGTCCAACAAAATCCTGTTTAATGTCTGGGAAGATAATTACAGTGACTCATCCCGGCTTGATTTTCCCCTCGTCTTCATCAAACAACTAATGAGAGCAGAATGACTGAAAAATAATCCTCTTCTTTACACCTTCATAATATTATTTAGCATCTTAATTTTGTTCCTGACTGGAATCTGAAGGAGTGTTTGTGATGCAGCTGCAGCCAAATTTCAGAGATTATTGTCAGCTGCTGTTGAAGCCTTAACACAAAGTCATGTGCAAACATTAGCACACATATAGTAGATGGATACACCTACACTGGAATCACAGCCTGCATATGTCAGCAGCTGCATTATGTGTCAACATGGAGAGCGCCCGGGGGTTCGTAAACATCCCACGCCGCTGATCTGTGACTCATCACGCGTTTAAATCTCTGTCCTTTCTGAGGAGCCTCATTCACATGAAGCCAAACTTAACCTCGAACCGAACCGACGTCCGCCTCCAGCTTCATTTAAACCTTATCTTTTTGTAATTTCAGTTTGGTTTGATCTGAACATAAAACCAAGCATAAACAAACACAGAGGCAACCTAAACTTTCTTTATCACAACCTAGTTCAGATCTCATCTGAAAGCCAGAACATTTCTAAAGAATGTTCTGCTGAGTCATTGGTTGCTATGGTGATTCCCAGCATTATTGGGGAAAAAGAGGGAGGGGCGGAACACACATCATTACCATGGTAACCGCTAACTGAAAAGTTACTAACCCTAAAGCTCTAATCCACAAAGCACTACACCAACAAGGTATTTAGCAGAAGCTAATGCTAATATGCTAACTTCAATTCAAATTATATCTGCTCTTGAAAGACTGCAACCCTCAACATCCAATTAAAATTTGAGGTTATATTTCATGTATTCTATAATGCTCTTAACGCTATATTTATATTTATACTTTTTTATCTACTGTCTGAGTTTTATTTTGATATGAATATTAAGAGAGGAAATGGAATCACTTCAAAACAAGAGCATGAATATAAACGCTCAATATAATGTGTTGAAAATGTTCCGAAATGTGATTTTTGTACACACTTACACCAGTAGTGACAATCTGAAGCAAACTTAAGCTGAATGCAAACCTTAAATCCATTCATAAACAAGAAAATCTAAAAGTCACCATGATTTAACAACCTGGATCTTTGTGTCATAATGATTACCTCAAACAAATCCATTCCTAAATCTAACCTTATAAAATGTTTACCAAAACTTTCCCTGAGTCTTATGTGGATCAAATTTTTGAGAAAGATTTTTTTAAATCACAGATTTAAGCAAGAGAACTCCTGCTTGATTAAACCTACATCTTAATTTTTACCTTAATGTAGACTTTAATAAATTTTATTCAAAACATAGGCTTCACTTTCACTAGATTTGACCTAATTTTAAACCAAACGTTAAACCTGATATAGACAAAAACTTCCATATATACACCATCTCAATGCAAGTGAAACTTTTTCTCCTCAAAACCTAAACCATAGAGGTCTGTGAAATGTTAAGATGTTCCTTTTTTAGGGTTTTATTCCCCTCTGCAACAGGAACATGACTGTCCGAAGGAATTTATGTCTCTGCAACATGACTAATACAGGTGCACACTAACACCCACAGCATGAACAGCATCCCTAATTTGTCTCCTGCAGCTACAAACTCACTGTGGATGTGTGTTTGTGATGAATCATTTCTGAGCCGAGGATAATGTCCTAAATAAATAAATCTGCACACACAGAAAGCTGCAGCGTCTCTCTGCAGCTGTATTTGATTTTCTTTCTGTTTACTGATCCGGTGCACGACAGACGCTCTCATTGATGACATTTTCTATGACTACACCTGCTGCAGAGAGGTTAGAGGCCCTGATTGGCTGCTCTAAACGGTGGATTAATAAAGCAGAAAACTGCATTCAAACAGCTGCAGATTAAGGTCATATAATAAATGGTATCATTCTGGTGCTTAAACCAGAACCTCTGCCTTAACGCTGCCTTAATCATTAAAACAGTGTTTTTCAACCCCGGTCCTCAAGGCTCACTGCCCTGCATGGTTTAGGCGTTTCCTGGCTTCAGCACACATGACTTCAATTGGTGGCTGATTTACAGGCTTTTGCTGAACTCCAGGCTTTTGTTGAAGCAGGGAAACATCTAAAACATGCGGGGCAGCGTGCCTTGAGAAACACTGCATTAAGACACGTTTGGTTCCTCATGCACAATGTGTGACAGGAAAGGACTTCAGCTTAGGGTGCAGCAGTGGTGCCCAGAGTGGGTCCTGGAGGGCCGGCATCCTGCATGTTTTAGTTCTCTCCTTGGTTAAACGCATCTGAATCAAATGATGGCTCCTTAGAAAGCCTAAGAAGAACATTGACATGCTGAGGAGGTTGTTACTGCCACCAGGGAGAGAACTAAAACATGCAGGATGCCGGCCCTCCAGGACCGATTTTGGGCACCACTGGGGTACAGAGAGAATCAGATAATAAAAAATTAGAAATGATCAAATGTGTAAGAAGATGATGTTCTCAAAAAGCAGAGAAAGTTAATTGCTTCATCAACTCACAGAGTGAGGCATATATCATTTAAATCCATTATCCACAGAATTATTTATTTCAGGGGGTGATTTTCTGTTCATTTTAATGATTTTGTCAAAATTCAGCTTCTTAGAAACAGAGAATATAACATTGGAGAGATAAAAACGGTTTCATTTTATTCATAAATGTTATATTATGGCTTACACAACTATGTGGTCTATTCAAGCATGTGAATGAAAATTAAGTGGAAGGTAGAAAAAATGTTTTTCAACTAAGAGAACAGTAGTCTGGTGAAGCAAGTCAGGAAAGAGTTTAAGGGAATGAAATCTTATATTTGGAAACTTTTTTCTATTGAAAGTGAAGGACATACTTTGAATTTTGATTTCAGCGAAAACATTGTGGGGTGTTCTCTATTTTAGGGTATGTTGCACTTTGCCCATCACCCAGCACAATGCAACACATTTTTGGCAGCCCTGGCAGCCCGTACCATGTTGATACAAACACTTTATCTGGTTTCAAAATATTGCTAAAGATCTTTTAACAGCTATGCTCAAAACTATGCTGCATAAAATGTTTTTAGAGCACAATGTATTTGTAAAAACAAAAAAAACTTGTTAAAGGAACAACTGATGGTTATATTCTTTACCTAGTATTTGTGTATCATTTCACATTCCTGCCAAAAACAACGGGGAACTTATTAAGAAATGACTACAGCGTTTATATTAATCAAAAAGGGAAATAGCTATGCACCATCTCAACTAATAAATGGTGGTTGTAATTTTGTAACATGCTCCTTGAAGTTTTGACAGGAATATAACACCATACTTTATGCCTCACTGTCTCTAATGCCACCCTGAGCAACTGCCACTATTGTGGTCCACATCAAAAGCCACCACCGGGTGTGAAAGTCCAAGTCTTTTGATTTATTCAGTCAAGTTTAAACTCAATAAACTTACGAATTGAGTTTGACTCGATTCCAAGTCCCTAGCTCTGCCTCTAATATTACTAATCCGGCTAAAACAACCCGATTAGTTATATTTTTGCTAAAAAAATAGAAAAAGCAGGTAAGAAAACCATCGTCAATCCTGCCTCCGTCAGATACAGCACTATTTTTAACAGCAACAAAATGTGGGAACCGTGACCTTCGACCCCGCTGCGTCCATCCCTGATCACTCCGCCCCTCTGCAGAGAGAAACGGCTGCTCCATTCAAACAAACTCCGCGCCCCGGGATGCGACAGTCGCTGTAGACGGAGAGGACGGTGGCTTCAGCAGCAACAACACACCCTTTTAGTCTTAAAAAAATCACGCACACGCAGAAACACGCAGAGACACGCAGCGGGGCTCGCAGGAACTCTCACTGAGCGCAGTGTGCTAGCGGGAGGCTAACAGCTAACAGCACCGACATGGCGAGCGCCTCGTACCACATCTCCAACCTGCTGGAGAAAATGACATCCAGCGATAAAGATTTCAGGTAAAATCGGCACAAGTGGTTCCGCCTTATGGATCGGTTCTAGGTTCCTGTTAAACCCGCTGCTGCTGTTGGTTAAACCCAGTGCAGCCTCAGTAAGGCCTGAGGCTAACGTGCTAGCTGCTAGCTTCCACCTGTCTGATCATCGTCACCCCGTTAGCCTGGTAGCTAGGCCCGATCCTCGGGTTAGATTTGATGTGACAGCCGGTGTTTTGCTGCTAGCTGCTGGTTATCAGGGTAACGATCGGGTCGTTAAGGTTTTAACCAGCTGGAGATGCCGGTTAACAGATAGCTGAGCTGCGGGTTAACGGCCGTTGGTTAGCAGCTAGCCCGCTAGATGGTTGCCACCAGCTTCAGTCATGCAGCAGAACTGTGAGGTTCTGCTGCATTACAGCTGGGTCTGACCCCCGAACTCAGGTCCGGGGATGACGTCACCTCCAACTTAACCGTGTTCCGACCCAAAGCCGGTTGGATTTAACCGTGAAGTTGTGATCAGAAGCGATGCTAACTACCATTAGCAACACAGTAAACATGGCTTGTGCTGGTTTGGGGCATTCAGACGCTGCCCAGCGTGTTTTCTGACAGTTTTGTCTCTGGATGATGGATTTAATGAGAGAGCAGTCCACTAGGGTTCAGATAAGATATTTGTTTCTGCAGCCTCACTGTGTCACATACAGGAGGCGGCCATATTGTATTTAATATCCAGTGTTGCTCAGGGACCTGACATCTGAGGTACTCCAGCTCATTTTCTGACACTTCTGTCACTCTTACTCCTCTTAACACTTACCTGACTAGGTCACAGGGAATCCCTGAAGACATCATCACACAGGGATGTATTACAGGTAGTTGGTAGCTTTCTGACAACTTCATGGCGCTGTTAAAAGGGGGAGCGAGAGAAAGTTATAGTCTGGAGTTTATGACAAAACAAGGATTTTAAACTTGGTAGAGCTGTGTGAGAAAAGCAGGAAGTTCTAACCATCCCTTCCATTGATCATAAATACTGAATCGCAGTCGTTATCTCGTGCTAGTCAGAGCATGCTGGTAGAGAATATTTAATTGGACAGAGCTGCACAACGTATCATAGTCAGCGTATTAAAATTGCAAATCAATAGAGGGATGCATGATCTGAATGCATATGGGATTTAAAGTGTCAGAAAATCAGAGGCTGAATACATTTGACTAGGACTCTTAATTGGCTTTAACACGTAGATTTTTAGTGGCTTAGATGCTAAAACTCAAAGTGGATGAAATATCGTGAAATGGTAAAAAAAAAGACAAGTGTTCAGTTTTCAATAATATCATAATAACACATTTTCCTGATTTTTGTGCAGCCCTTGTTGTTTGATATCTATGATGGGTTTATATTAGGGACGCTCCCATCAGGTTTTTTGCTGCCGATTCCGATCATCCATCAGGCTGATCTCTGCCAACCACCTGGGCTGGCTGTTAATTTTAAATGATACTAAGTGATTGGCAAAATTAAAAAAATGATCTGGCAATGAATTCACCTAATTTAGACATAAAACATGCAAAATACTTGCAGGGACAATACAGCAGCTATTCAGTCAAAATACAACTGAAAAACCTGCAACCAGTTAAACAATATTTAACAGTAAGACTCTTAACAGCCTAAATTATACGAGTTAAATAAGTCAAATAGTGTCAAGTAAAAAAGGAAACATTCATTTAAAGTCAAATGCAGGTGGCATCAAAATAAACGATCCTGGTTACTAAATCAAAACTTCCTGAGAGCTTGGCATTGTTTTGTGCTGGTTCTGAGTAATTCTGCAGGATGCCAGGAGGAGGCAGAGGAGATGGAAAAAAGTTTTAATACCAGCAACAAACAAAAACATCTGTTTGTTTACGTGCTGCAGCTGCAAGCAGCTGTTCGGTGTGAGAGTCACTGCAGGGTGGAGCACAAACGTCTGTAAAATATTACTACCAGTAGCGCGTAGCGACGGTCCGACAGCGGGAGCAGAACCAGCTGTTGGACCGCCAGCTGGTTCACTTACATTATTTTTCAGGTTATTTGTTTAGCTTTCTGACCGCCATGCTGCTCCGGGGGAATGTTGTGCTTTACCTGCTTTCTGATCGCTCCGGATCTCTGCATTGGCTTTAGTCTGTCATATATTATTATTATTATTATTATTGACTTGTTGGGCCGTCAGATTCTCCTCAAAGATCAAAATAAATAACAAAATAACAATTTAAATGTCATTTTATGCTGTTATTGAAACAAGTCAACAGGTGTTAAAATGTATTTATCTCAATTGACCTTTTTAGGATTCAATTCAGAAACCAGTTTTTCTGTTTAAACTGTCTAAAAATTCAGTGTAAATCATGTAACTGACTATAAGAAAAGACGATGTAAACAGGATATTTTTAATATCCTATTTATATTCAAACAAAAATATGTTTGTGCAGAAAATTCTGCAGCTTAAATTACTAGTATGAGGTTAGCTCAGCTGAATGGCTTTTTCTTACATATATTCTAAATATAATTTTACAAAAAATTAAGCAAACTAAAGTCGATTTTTAGACATTTTGAATCAATTCTGAATTCCCAGGACTAAGAATTATGATTTTACACAGAATAAATTTCTAATAATTGGACAAAATGTTGTGTGTGATATAAATAAGTTGTGTTGCTCATTATTTGACTGTGTTGTGGTTGTTTGTTCAGTGTCTCTTGAACAAATGACTTTTTCTTAAAAAAAAACAAAAAAAAAAAACAGAAGAATTACTCAAAATCTAATTTTACCAAAAATTAAAATTAATTTTTTGGGCATTTTATATCAATTCAGAGTTTTTCTGCGCCTCTAATAATTGGAAAAAAACTTTGTCATATGTGATAGAAAAAAAGGCTGTGCTTCAAATTATTTGACTATATTTTTATGCTGCTTGTTTTGTTCAGTGTTTCTCAAATAAATGTCTTAAAAAAAAACATTAAAGAATTATTCTGAATATAATTTTACAAAGACTTCAGCAGATTAAAGTTGATAATTAAGCATTTTGAAACAATCTAGAATTCCCAGCAGTAAGAATTGTGATTTTCTGTAGAATAATTATTTCCAGCGTTTGTAATATTATAAGTTGTTGTTTCTAATTATTGACTATGTTGTGGTTCTTTTCTTCAGTGTTTCTTGAACAAATGGCTTTTTTAAAAAAATAAATAAAACATTAAAGAATTATTCAAAATATAATTTTACAAAGACTTCAGCAGATTAAAGTTGATTATTAAGAATTTAGAAACAATTCAGAAATCCCAGGACTAGGAATTACAATAGTCTATAGAATAAATCTCTTATAATTAGACAAAAAGCTGTTTTGTGTTTGTTGGTAATTATTTGACTTTGTTGTGGTTCATTTGCTCGATGTTTAAGCTGAAACATTAAAAAGTTGCAGCAGTGAAACTCCTAAAATCTCATCAAACTGGGAGCCTGTTAGGTGAGAAGCTCCAAGGCGACGTTATCGGTCCATCGCTCCCGACAGCAGCCGCTTCTGTCCCACAAGTCTGTGAAGAAATGCGCCTCGGCCGCTCGCGGTGGAAATTGCTCGTGACCTCGGCTGAGCGGAGCCGAGGAGTCGTTCTTATCGGAGCGCTTTAATACCAAATCGGCGGATGCTCAGCAGGAGAGGAAATGTCTTTTTTTAGGTGGAGTGTCGCTGCTGGAGTCTTCACAAATGATCTTCTTAAAGCTTTGCTGCGTCGCTGTCAAACATATGCAAATGAGTCGCCGTGCATGCAGGATGTGCCGCAGTGGGAAGCGTGATTATTGGATTGGACTCGCTGTCAGCAGATCTCATTTAGCATTAAAGGATTTGGATTAATAGCAAAAAAAAAAATAGGAAGAAGTTAATAAAAAACAACTTTAGGTTCCTTTGATCTGGATGTGAAGCAGACAGAGGAGATCTGTCATCATTTTGTTGGTGTTTCTGCGTAAAGACGGATTGTTTTCCAGAATCCGCCGAGTTCATTCCTGGAGCTAAAAACCAAACATAATGTGAGTTATGAATCTCCAGCTGCCCTGACCAGGTTTTCCTCTCAGCGTTCAAAATGTTGCTGCAGACAAGAGAAACTTAATGTCACTCCTGTAATTCTTCACCCAGATTAATAAAAAATTAAAGGCTTGAGGTAGCTGGAAGAGCGACTAGTCAACAGAAAGCAGAGCAAAACTGAAAGCAAGAGCAGATCTGAAAAGTGTGGCATGCTTTTGTTCTTGCTGAAGGTCCATCTGAAAGCCCTTTGTAACATGTTTGAACATCTAGAGTATGACTATAATAATGTTTGATTAATCAATTATTAACTAACTACTGTACGCATTATTAAGTCCAAAAAGCCCATTTTCTTATAAAATAACTTATTCAAAGCAGTGATATTTATACATTTATCCAAAACTCCTCACGTGGCAGTTTTAGCTTCATCTAGTTCAAATTCATTAAAGGAATTCAGCAAATAAAATGTTTATTTTCTTACTTAAAAGAAGAATTTAATTATTTATTTGCACCTTTTAGTATATTTTTAAAATTGGCTGAAAAAGCTTAAGAAGTTAAATAAGAAATCTGCAGAATGTGAATATTTTTACCTGATTTATTGTCAGTGAAATTGTTGCTTGTTGTTCTTTATAAAGCAGCTCAAGTTTAGTCAGATTGGATGGCAAACATCTGTAAAATTCTTGTCTCAGATGTGGGTTTGGACTTTGACTAGGCCATCCCAACACCCGACTCTGAAACCTGTATCAGGTTTTAGCTTTTTGACTCCATTTATCTTCACTTTAGTTTTAGATTTTTATGTGTAAAAAATGAGAACACCATCTCCTTCTCCATAACAACAGTACTTTGTGTTTGTCTGTCATTAAACATTTAAGATTTGAAAGTAAAAGAGAGGTTGGTAAATCTTTGACCTTTGAACCCTGAGAATAAACGGTTGAATTTGTTTTTGCTTTTAGGTTTATGGCCACAAACGACCTGATGACAGAACTTCAGAAAGACTCGATCAAACTGGACGACGACAGCGAGAGGAAGGTCGGTTCGTACGGATGAAATCCACTGTGAACGCTTTAGCTTCTGGACTAATCGATCGATTAATTGTGATTATTGACAGGTGGTGAGAATGATCCTGAAACTGTTGGAAGACAAAAACGGAGAAGTTCAGAACCTGGCTGTCAAATGGTAAAAAAAAAAAAGAAAAAGCATCTGTTTTTTTAATTGCTGTGGGTAACTGTGGGTGCGTTTGATTCGCCAGCCTGGGGCCGCTGGTCAGCAAAGTGAAGGAGTATCAGGTGGAGACGATTGTGGACACTCTGTGCACAAACATGCTGTCAGACAAAGAACAGCTGCGAGACATTTCCTCCATCGGCCTCAAAACCGTGATCGGAGAGTTACCGCCGGCCTCCAGCGGTAAACATGACGTTAAAACTATTCCTAATAATAATAATCTTCTTTTCCTTTTTCTGCCAATAAAATTATAAAATTGACTTTTATACGAGTCTCGTTTACCTTGTCCGTGTTCCAGGCTCTGCTTTAGCTGCCAGTGTTTGTAAGAAGATAACAGGCCGCCTGACGAGCGCCATCGCCAAACAGGAAGACGTGTCGGTGCAGCTGGAGGCGCTGGACATCATGGCGGACATGTTGTGCAGGTACGGAAACACCTGGATGCAGCTGGATGCAGCTCAGGGCCGCAGGAACGCAAAGGAACCAGAATCCACCGTGAAGGTTCCTGATGATGTCATCAAAATCAAAAAATCAGTCAAGTTTATTTGTATATTTCAACAACAAGACGGTTCAGGAAAATACAAAAATAAAGAGTCATAAAAGCTAATTTGTTTCAGTAAAGTTAAAATTGAAAACATTTTAGCTTTCAATTTAAAATGAGATAATTTCACCAGATCAATGAAACATAATTTTTTTAAAAGAGAAAAGCAGCTTTTCTGACTGGTCAGGTGAAAAAGGTGTGAAAAAAACATTAAATTGTGTTATATTTTAGTTAGTTAGTCCCTGCTGTACAATGTTAGACATTAATAACTTAAATTAGTAGTGAGTTAAAACTCTTTTCTTATGGAAAAGTTTGGAAACTTGCAATAAAAATGTTTGAATTTTACTGTGGAAAAGAGAACGAGCCCTAAGATTAATATGCATTTTGCTCACATTACAGAACAGCAACATCCTTTTCACCATGTCCACATTTTTGTTATGTTTTTATTGGTCTAATTTTCTGTGTGTTGATTGGCTGTGAGCCGGAATAATCAAAGTGAATAGCAGAAATCTGTCCCTGATGTTGCTCTAAGTGATCAAACTTGTTGTTTTTCCAGACAAGGCGGCCTGCTGGTGAACTTCCATCCCTCCATCCTCAGCTGCTTGCTGCCTCAGCTCACTTCCCCCCGGCTGGCGGTCAGAAAGGTGCGTTCAGGAACCTCACGTTAAATCCGCTGCCATGAATCCCTCTTGAGCGTGTTTTCTTCTGTTTCCAGAGGACCATCATGGCTCTGGGCCACCTGGTGATGTCGTGCGGGAACCTGGTCTTCATTGACCTGATCGAGCATCTGCTGACGGAGCTGGGCCGGAACGACAACATGTCCACCACGCGCACCTACATCCAGTGCACGGCGGCCATCAGCCGGCAGGCGGGACACCGCATCGGTGAGACGCGGCCTGAAGAGTCCGACCGTTCTGACCGGACGCAGAGCTGACCTTTGACCTGTCTGTTCAGGGGAGTACCTGGAGAAGATCATCCCTCTGGTGGTGAAGTTCTGCAACGTAGACGACGACGAGCTGAGAGAGTACTGCATCCAGGCCTTCGAGTCCTTCGTCAGGAGGTAGAGAGCGGCGCGGCGGCGGCAGCTCTTCTTCTTCTTCTTCTGTTGGCTTAATTCGTCTCCCTGCAGGTGTCCCAAGGAAGTTTATCCCCACGTTCCAACCATCATCTCCATCTGCCTCCGCTACTTGACCTACGACCCCAACTACAACTTTGATGATGAAGACGAGGACGATAACGCCATGGACGCTGAGCAGAACGATGAAGACTACCAGGGTAACAAATGTCTTTATCGCCGCCGCCATGTTGGAACCGACCTGGAAAAACGGGAGCGGTTTCAGTAGAACTCGACGATACGGCTTAAAAATAAAATCTGATTTCTTTTCTAAAAAAGAAATTACAAATGAGGGAACATATTTTCAAAAAGTGGCTTTTATATCAGTCTGAGAGTTATACGGCTACGGGAGTATATTAGAGGGAAAAAATAAAGAGTAAAGGGTGCAAATTTCTCCCAAAAACTCAAATATTTTGAGATCAATTTCAGAAAATTTCCAGAAAAAAACCTGTGAAATTTCTGAACTTCAAAAGTCAAAAATGTGCTAGAAAAGCACAGACATTTTCTAGAAAAAACTTGGACGTTTCTGAGTTTGAAAAGTCGAAAATGTGCTTTGAAAAAATCTCATACATTCTCTAGATACAATTGCAAAATTTGAGATTTTTCCAGGCCAGGCTAGGAGAATTTTTGAGAAAATCTGGATTTTCTTTTTCTGTCGATGCATTCCTTGGGTTTCCGTAGTCCAGCTACGAAAATTCGATAAATAGATAAAATGGATATTTCGCTCTGGGTTTTAGTTGAACTTGTTTTTCTCTCACCTGTCCAGGTAGTGATGACGAATACAGCGACGACGACGACATGAGCTGGAAGGTCCGCAGGGCGGCGGCCAAATGTCTGGACGCCGTCGTTTCAACGCGCCACGAGATGCTGCCGGAGTTTTACCGCTCCGTTTCGCCCGCGCTCGTCTGCCGCTTCAAGGTAACTTCAAACATCCTGTTACTGCCGCCGAACGTTTCTGACACGAACATTTATCACTGGACAGGATAGCAGCTATTAGCCGCTATTAGCCGCTATCGCTAGCGACGCAGA
Source organism: Girardinus metallicus (assembly GCA_903067095.1). Taxonomy (NCBI): domain Eukaryota; kingdom Metazoa; phylum Chordata; class Actinopteri; order Cyprinodontiformes; family Poeciliidae; genus Girardinus; species Girardinus metallicus. Next base: position 9,116 of record CAEGAE010090665.1, on the reverse strand, counting down.
CCTGCGGACGCCATTACTACACAGTCATGTTCACAAAACCAGACGAATGCAGGATGAGCTGGAACCTGTTACAAAAACCATTATAATGTCCTTATTTCTTATCCGATTTCTGTAAAATTAAAACCGACAACATTGCTAATGTTTTGGTGTGTGAAATATTTATTCTCCATAAAATAAATCTATCAACGGTTTTTCTGTCAAGATGAAAGAGAGAACTAAGCAAATTTCTCTTTTATATTGAACAGCTAATTTAATTTTACATAATTGCCCCTGCAGGAGAGACAGTTTAAATACTCTACGAAATATTTTGTCGTATTTGATGATTAAGCTAATATTAAGGAATTATTGACAAATCAATCTCCGATATGTTGCTGAAAGGTTTTCTGCAAGTTAGTTTTATCTTATTTAAAGTTTGCTAAGATTTTTGCATTAGAACCAAAAATACATTTACTACACGGAACCGAACGTTCGGTCCGTTACAGTTTTATATTTTCAGGCCTGAGCTGAACAACTCGTCACGACATCAGCGTTTTACATCAGTCAATATTGATAATTATTGATTAGGTTTTTTTGTTTTAAAAATCTGAAATGGCTTCCTGTTTCATCCAGTTTTCTCCTCACATTGTTTTTTATTTTTAAGCTTTTAAGTTACGAAGAATAGCAGTAAAACTTTATCTGCTTCGTTAGTTACTCGTTGCTAGGTAACAGAAGTTGGGGGGGAGGAGGGGTGGAACTTGAAACTGCTCGTTACCCAGCAGGTTGTTGCTAGGCAACCAAAAAGCGAGTTGGTTAGTTTTCAGATTCTTTGCGTTATTGCGTCTCTCTCCGGACTCGATGCGTAGCGGTGGCGCCTGCCGGGTCCGGTGATATTTGTCGGCGGTTCTCCGGTCTGACGGCCGTCTGCTTCCTGTGTGTCCAGGAGAGGGAGGAGAACGTGAAGGCGGACGTTTTCCACGCCTACCTGTCGCTGCTGAAGCAGACCAGGCCGGCTCAGAGCTGGCTGGCCGACCCGGACGCCATGGAGCAGGGCGAGACGCCGCTAACGATGCTGCAGAGTCAGGTGGGAAAAACGAGGCAGACGACTCATTATGCTCGACTTCATGGGCTGGTGGATGAAATCTCAATAACATGATTTGAAGTTTGTTGTTTTAAAGTGGAAAAAATGTGTAAAAGGTCAGGATGCCTTTGAGAGGGACAGTAATCTATCATATGATTTAGTGATGATTCCTAATTAAACTGGGAATTCAGTTCCTTCCCTCCAGATGGCGCTGTTCCACTTTTTATCATCTATCTGGACTGGGCAGCATCTACAGAGCCAAAGGGTCGAAATAAAGGGATTTTTTTAATTTGCATTTTTATTTACGAGAACAGAGTAAATATATTAGCAGAATAAACACAAAATAATAATTAGATGCTGCTGTGTTAAAAGATGGATTATTTTCCTATTTGTAAAATCAATATAAGATGTTTGACTTTTTCATTTTAACTTATTATTTTTAATGAAGATTTTTTACAATACAACTTTTATTATAACTTTATTCTGGTGATATTATGACAACTTTGAGTTTTTTCTCTCAATGTCATGACTTTATTCTTGTAATTAAATTTGTTTTCTTAGCCTGGCCCTAATCCTCTGATTGTTTTTTGATAAACATCCATTTATTTTACCATTAATTAAATATTTTTAGCTTTTTCAACCCATTTATTTGCATCTTTCTAATGTGATTTGTAGCCTGATTTTAAAACCTGTCTCACGCTTTAAAAGAGCTTTGGCAGATGAACTGTGGTCAGAGCAGACGTTTAAAAGTTTCATTTATTTTGGTGGACAGATGGAAACTTAATTGGTAAAGTAACAAGAAAATGTATCCAAACTTTTATTTATTTGTCTTCAAAGCTCTTTGCAAACACCACTGAATCATTCAACAGCCACTTCAGTTCTGATTTATTCATAATTTAGAATAAAATCTCAGTAAAAAAGTGGTAGTAGTCTAGATTTTACGCTTTAACTGGACCAAAATGTCTGCAGTGTAGTTTCAGTGCTGCAGGGGGCACTGTTGCTCACTTTGTGACGCTGCTGGGTTTTTTTCTCACCCGTTCCCACGGTGACAGGAAACCATCAGCATCCTGCTCCGCCGAACAGACTGAAGCAGGTGACAGGAAGTACCACTCTCTCTCTCTCTCTCTCTCTCTCTGTGTTAATGTTGCTCGCCCTTTGCAGGTGCCCATGATCGTCAAAGCTCTCCACAAACAGCTGAAGGAGAAAAGCGTGAAAACCCGACAGTGTTGCTTCAACATGTTGACCGAACTGGTCAACGTCCTCCCAGGAGCGCTGACGCAGCACATCCCAGTACTAATACCAGGTAACACGGCGCCACACGTAAACAGAAACCCTGTAGATTCACAGTGAAATTAAAAAGTATTCACCCCCAAACCTAATAAGTGGTTCTGCCACCATTGGCAGCAAAAATTACCACAAGCCTTTGCAACATTATCACTCAAGAGGATTTTTCAGAATGGAGTTTTTGAGAATAAACTGCTTATTTAAGGTGATATCTTAGCTGGTAAATCTGATTTAGTGACTAAGCGACTCTACAAACTTCTTCTGGACGAGTCATTGATGAGGTTTTGGGTCATTTTCTTTCTAGAGTTCATTTGCATAGAAAGTCCGGTTCGTTTGCTGAGGTCTGAATGCTAATCAGACCAAAACAGCAAACTCTGGTCCGCTTAAAAACCTCAGTCATTGTTCAGTTGAAAGGAACTCTGGAATGCAAATACGAACACCAAGCGGATTGGAGACTCCTCTAAAAGCAGGAAGTGGACTACAACGCCGGGCATTCTGGGTAAAAACAACCAAACCTAACTAGCGCTAGCAGGAGAAATGTCTGGTGGACAAAAAAGAAATTCTACAACCACTAAAATCAGACGACACTCCATTTTTGTTTCCGGCTGGTGAAGAAGGAAGTTGCCCTTAGTGTCTTGAGAGGATTTTGCGTCGTTTCCTTCAGTGGTTCTTGGTGCAGCGCCCCCACAGGCGAGGAGGGGAACAGGCTACTCAAACGGACTCGGTTCTGTGAAAGAGAACAGCAGCAGCTGAAAACGTAACAATTGCTGCAATTTTGGTCCTGAATCAAACCGAATCTTCAGGACGTTCAGGTGCGAAAACACCTAAATCAATCAGGTCGGGTTAGTAAAACTGTAAATTTCTTTGATTGGACAAACTAAAATATGACCAAAAAATGCAAATTTAACAAATCTGTAGGGTTTGGAAATACTCTGATGTGTCAAAATAATAAAAATATTCAGATTTATAATAGAACAAACATGTTTTACTGTCCATTCCAGCAGAAAATACGTTATTAAACCTGTGATATTGCTGATTGTTAACCTGTGATGGTTTTTATGCCTCAGGTATCATCTTCTCTCTGAACGATAAATCCAGCAGCTCCAACCTGAAGATCGATGCTCTATCTTGCCTCCACGTCATCATGGTGACGCACCCCGCTCACGCCTTCCACGCCCACGTCCCCGCCCTCGTGCCGCCCGTAGTGGCCTGCGTGGGAGACCCCTTTTACAAGATCACCTCAGAGGCTCTGCTAGTCACCCAGCAGCTCGTCAAGGTGGGATCCAAACCAGCGACTGTAACGGATTCGGCGTCTCAGACGGTGTTTGTTGATGTGTTTGTGGTCTCCAGGTGATCAGACCTCTGGATAACCAATCAGAAGCCTCTGACAGCTTTGACCCCTCCCCCTACATCAACGACCTCTTCACCTGCACGATCAAACGCCTGAAAGCCGCCGACATTGACCAGGAGGTCAAAGAGCGAGCCATTTCCTGTATGGGGCAGATCATCTGTAACCTAGGTAACGGCCACATGATGTGACATTAGAAAAAAGAAATAAATAAAAATAAGACATGACGCAACGTCATCAAATGTTTGATTTTTAGCTCCTAACTGGTTTTGTTGTGCAGGTGACCGTCTGCCCAGCGAGCTTCCAGGAACGCTGCTGATCTTTCTGGAGCGTCTGAAGAACGAGATCACACGGCTGACCACGGTCAAAGGTCAGGTGGCATCAGCTAATTCGCACATGAGCTAAAAGAGATAAACAATAGGATAAATGCTCAACCCTAGTTCATACACAATTTTCTACTGAATTATATTCTTTCAACTAAATCATGACAGTTATTATTCATTAAGATAATTACAACATTCGAGGAAATAGGCCATCTTAATGCTAGCAATGTTTTACAATTCACATTTTGCACGTTTTTGTGCTTCCATTTGGGTCTCAACTGCTTCTGAGCAAGAGCTTAACAAAACAATATGCAGCTGTTTTTTATTTTTAGCAACAAGTTAATATTTTTTGGTGTCTGGAAAGTCAATAGTTTCAACCCGATTACTGCATTCTTGTTTGTTGTACAAGAGACTAAAATCCCATTATCTAAGAATTATTTTGTGCAAAAAGTGTAATAAAATGTTTTGTTTGGGCCTTAGATCTACCAGTTGAAGGAAGTGTAATAGGTCACCTTTCAGAATAATCCTGAGGTGTTTCCTGAGTCGATGGTACAGACCGCGCAGCGGCGAGCAGCAACCAGCAGGTGTAACGTTGTCGTTTTGTTTGCAGCTCTGACGCTGATCGCTGGCTCTCCGTTGAAAATCGACCTTCGACCCGTTCTTCCCGACGCCGTCCCCATCCTCGCCTCCTTCCTCAGGAAGAACCAGCGGGCCCTGAAGCTCTGCACGCTGGCTGCTCTGGACATCCTGCTCAGAAACTACAGGTAGCCGCCACACCTGCGCGCCCCGCCCACCGCCTTGAGCGCCGCCCACCTCACCGCTTGTTTCTGCCCCGCAGCGCCGCGGTGACCCCCGTCATGGTGGACGCCGTCCTGGCCGAGCTGCCGCCTCTCATCTCGGAGAGCGACATGCACGTGTCTCAGATGGCGCTGAGCTTCCTGTCCACGCTGGCTGTGACGCACCCGTCCTCGCTGGGCCAGCTGGCCGGCGGAAACATCCTGCAGCAGCTCATCGCACTGGTCCGGTCGCCGCTGCTGCAGGGAGGAGCGCTCGCCGCCATGCTCGACTTCTACCAGGTTCACACTCATTTCTCTCTGGTCTCACCTGGCCGTCCTGTAGACGGTCAGGTGAGACCGGTACCAAAGTATTTGTGTTGGCTGTAAGTCAGAATAATGAAAATTAAGTGATAAATCCAGAACCAAATGAACTTTTTGACTGTGACTTGGTGATAATCACGGGTTTATTAACTCTGCTCAGGCTCTGGTCGCCACTAAAACCTCTGGTTTGGGTTACATGGACCTGCTGAGGATGCTGACGGGTCCAGTGTACAGTCAGAGCGCCGCCCTGCCTCACAAACAGGCGTACTGCTCCATCGCCAAATGCGTGGCGGCTCTGACCAGAGCCTGCCCCAACGAGGGTCCAGCTGTGGTGGGGCAGTTCATCCAGGTGAGTCAATAGAACCTCATGGAGGAAGTTTAGATTATTCCACGTTCTGCTTGTGAAATCCGATTTCTGTCTTTTGGGTTGCCAGGATGTGAAGAACAGTCGCTCCACAGACTCCATCAGGTTGCTAGCTCTGCTCTCATTGGGCGAGGTGGGACACCATGTGGACCTCAGCGGCCAACCAGAACTCAAGACCGTCATCCTGGACGCGTTCTCCTCCTCCAGTGAAGAGGTAAACACAACCGGTTTTCTGCTGCCACGGGCTTACAAGCAAGTTTAGCTGGACGCTTAATGGTCCCAGAATTTATCATGCTAAACAATAATATTGTTTTGAGACCATTTTTCAAGTAACATAATGGTAATAATGCAAAAACACCTAATTTTATTTTTTTTTGTTATTTTTCGTATTATGATTTTATTATTGTTAAAAATAAAAAGCAGCCCGGCCCTAATTAATATTCAAAGTCCAAATAAACAGAAGCTGTAAAACAAGACCAACATTTCCCTAAAATTATATTTATCGCCCAACCATACTTGTATTATTTAAGTGTGTGATGTGACTTGACCTCTGACCCGGCTTGCTGTTCTCAGGTGAAGTCTGCGGCGTCGTACGCGCTCGGCAGCATCGCGGTGGGGAATCTTCCGGAGTATCTGCCCTTCGTCCTGCAGGAGATCTCCTCCTCCAAGAGGCAGTACCTGCTGCTGCACTCCCTCAAAGAAATCATCAGTAAGAAACGGCGTCCGCCGACGCTCTGTGCGTATGGCAGGCCGGTTTATCATAAAATCTGATTCTCCACACTTACATCCCAGAGATCTGATGCTGGTTTATCACTAGACGTATTAGTAAATTAAGACAACTCTCCAGATTGTTCAGTCACATTCCACAGGCACAACCTTGTTACTTAGTAACCTCGGCAGAGTTCCACCCGTTACCTAGCAACCCAAACTGAGTTCCAGAACATTTGTTCAGTTGGTTATACAGCTTTACAATGGCTGCTGGAAAAGACAAGTGTTTTGTTGTTGACTTACAGAAACAACTTGCTGCATTCTTGTTGGTTGTGCAGGAGGCTCCACTTCTGCTTTACAAATCTGTGTTCTATGATGTTAGAAAGGCCTGTAGTAGTTTGTGTGCGTTTGGTTTTAACATGTGTGTGTCCAGGTTCGGCGTCCGTGTCGGGCCTGAAGCCCTACGTGGAGTCGGTTTGGTCTCTGCTGCTCAAACACTGCGAGTGTCAGGAGGAGGGGACCAGGAACGTCGTGGCCGAATGTTTGGGCAAACTGACGCTGATCGACCCGGAAACTCTGCTGCCCCGCCTCAAGGGATACCTGCTGTCAGGTCAGCAGAACAGAAATCACCGTATAACCAACACCAGTGGCATTAGAGTCAGACATTTATCCGGTTCTGTCTGTAGGCTCATCGTACGCCAGGAGCTCCGTGGTAACGGCGGTAAAGTTCACCATCTCTGATCAGCCGCAGCCGATCGACCCGCTGCTCAAGAACTGCATAGGTAATTCCTCTGTTTTTACCGTAAATATGTGGGATTTATTCTTTTTGTAAGAAGATTTCAACAGTGTTAACACTAACAACACTGCAATACATTTTCATTTCACTTATTTAATAAAGAATGTCATTGTTTATTTTTTTATATTTGATGTATTTTTAATCTTTTAGCATAAATGATTACATGAAAAATCTGCAGTATGTGCCAAATTTTTTTTAATCTGATTAATCAGAATAATAAATACTAAAATAATCGTTAGTTGCAACCCTAAACTCAACATTTCTTTATGTTTAAGCCATTTTTCTCATGAATTATTATTTCAGACTTTCAGAAAAGAAGTTCCGTAGTCTTTCCAATAAATACATTATTTTATGGGATTTGTTTAAGATTAAACACAGAAACTGGTCAAGCCGCCATCTTGAAACACTTTTGCACCGTTTTAAATTCAGTGGTCATCTGCTTTTACTGGACAAGTTGACCTGAATATTTTCAGTAGAAGGTGAAGAGTCTGATCCCTCATTGGTTGCTTTTTCTCCCAGGTGATTTCCTGAAGACGCTGGAAGACCCGGACCTGAACGTGCGCCGCGTTGCCTTGGTAACCTTTAACTCCGCTGCCCACAACAAACCCAGCCTGATCCGAGAACTGCTGGACTCAGTTTTACCGCATCTTTACAACGAGACCAAAGTGAGGAAGGAGCTGATCCGAGAGGTGAGGACATCCGGCGCCGGGCGCTGACCTGCGGGTGGGCGTGGCCCCAGGTGGGCGTGGCCCAGGTGGCTGACCCACTGTTGGCTGTGCGCAGGTGGAGATGGGTCCCTTCAAACACACAGTGGACGACGGGCTGGACCTGAGGAAGGCTGCGTTCGAGTGCATGTATACTCTGCTGGACAGCTGCTTGGACCGGCTGGACATCTTCACCTTCCTGAACCACGTAGAGGACGGGCTGAAGGACCACTACGACATCAAGGTCGGTCTGTCGACCCGAAACCACACCTGTCCGGGTTCTGTTGTTACTAAGGCCGGGCGATTGATCGGTACTTTAGTTTTTGAAGGTTTAATTTTTTGAAAAATATGGATTTTTTTCTTTGGGTTTCCATAGTTCACAGTGATGTCGGCACTCTCAGGGCGGCCATCTTGTTTTACAGCTTCTATTTACTGAATTCAGGTCAACTCTATGATGGAAAATTAGGACCAGGCTATGATTTTTATTTTTAATTATAAGAACTTATTCTCATAAATAATATTTACAAGAATAAACTCCTAAAACAGTAAAGTCAAACTAATACAAGAATTCCACAATATTAACAGAATAAAGTGGTAGTTTGGATAATAAGTTAGTAATTTTATGAGAACGCCAACACAAAAAATACAAAATAAAAATCTTGGGGTGTTGAGCATCTTGTGAAGTTATACTTTGGTATCAGTTTTAAAAATAAGGAAAAGTACTTCATCATTTAATCCTGGTTATCAGTCTCAGTTAACCAGAGTAATGGGTTTTCATCCTGCTTGTGTTTTTGCTTATATGTGGTCGGGTCCAGTGAGTGATGGTTGAATTCTCGTTGGTTCTGATAGATGCTGACCTTCCTGATGCTGGCTAGACTGTCGTCACTTTGTCCCAGTGCCGTGCTGCAGAGACTGGACAGACTGGTGGAGCCGCTGAGAGCCACCTGCACCACAAAGGTACAGCCACAAACACACACCTGGTTTCTTCCCAAATTTAACTCCTTCCATTCTGTCTGTAGTCGATACAACATCGATTCTTGGATTTGATTCAGTTGAGATGTTTTGGACCAGAAATGTCTGGCAAATTTAAATTCACTAAATTAAAAATGCAAAAATTTATTTCTTACTTTCTCAACAACAAACAAAATGTTATGAAATCTGTATATAACTGTATACAATTTCCAAATTTTTGGGGGGGTCTTCAGCTATTTTCTGGTTTGTTGGCCAAATTTTTACCACTTGTAGCCACAAACGGCCCCTGCGCCACACTTTGGATATTTCTGATTTGGCCTTTATCCAACTTGGACATAAAATAATTAAATGGGGGGTGCTGTGGTGGCGCAGGTGCAAAGCACAACCCACATATGGAGGCTTTAGTCCTCATGCCGGTAGTCGCAGGTTCAATTCCCGGCCTGGCGACATTTGCTGCATGTCT
>CAEGAE010090660.1:0-25907 GCA_903067095.1 Girardinus metallicus | reverse complement strand
TTTTGGGTCAAGTTTGGTGAGTTTTTGAATATGTTAAAGGCACCAAATCGCAGCGCGAAGTGGCGGAAAAATAATAACTAAGAAACAGAGCAGATACAATAGGCCTTCGCAGCGCTTCGCTGCTCGGGCCTAATTAATTTGTTGCAGAAAAAACAGAGCTAGTTGAAATCAAAGATTTTAAACTTTTATCATCCAGTTTTCAGTAGAAACAGAGAAAAATGATAAATTATCTCAAATTATTTAAACACAAACTCTTTTTTAAATATATCTAACTATCACATGCTTAATTCATTTTTTTATTATTATTTTATTTGTGTATTAAATATCTTAATCTGGGACTTGAGTCTGAATTTTGTACCACAAACAAGCGAAGTTGGTATGAGAAATAAAAAAATCCTTTAAATGATTGAGCTTGTTTTAATTTATTATGCAATTAATTGATTTATTGATTATTACAACAGACCAATAGTAGCTTTCTTTCACCCAGCTGATCAGCAGTGTGCAGCAGTAGCTACTCTAGCTGGAGTTAGGTAACATTTATCATTTATTGTGACAAATTTCTCATCATTATAAGATTCTGTATTTATTATTGTCATATTGTTTTAAAAAACCCTCTGTATTGCTATAATTGATTGTTTTTACAATCAAACATCCAGATATTTAAAACATGATTAAATACAGTTACTGTGAGCAGCTTACTGATACAAACTACACTTTTTATGTGACTGGTGTCCTAAAGAAGCGAATTACAAATGTGTTTGTTTTTCAAGAGCAGTATTTGTGTTTGTGAGGCTAATAATAATAATAATAATAATAATAATAGTGATAATTGCTGCCCAATGCAATCGCAGCAAGTTACCTAAAAAAGACGTAATAAGTCATTCTTATCGTTAGGCCTGTCACAATAAATTGCTTATTGTGATAAATTACAATATTGTTATTTTGAGACCATTTTCAAGTAATATATTAGCAGTAATGGCACAATAATGCAAGAACACATTCTTAAATATCAATAAACTTTAAATTCTAATGAACATTTAAACATCGGAACTGGAAGACATTTTAAATATCCAAAATAAATTAACAAAGCAACAAAACCAACAAATCAAATGAATTATGAGTCTCTGTAAACAAAATTATGCTTCAGAAAAAGGTTTAGTTGAGACCAAAGCACCAGACTGAAGAATTTTGTCTTCCGGTTTTTGGTAAAAAATGGAGCGAAAAGAGAAAAACAATAAATCAAGCAAATAAAAATGATTGAGTTTCTTTTAATTTATCATGCAATTGATTTATTGTCTCACTTTTATTGTTAAAATATGTTGATAAAGCTTTTAAATCCATGTCACCAACCTCTAAATCCATCATCTTTTGGAAACCTTGAAACCAGAAGCCAAAAACGGCCAACATTTTATTCCGTCTATTTTTTCCATAAAACCCTGCAGTCAAATCACAGCTCGAAATTCCAACTCATGACTAATAACTTTCAGACATCCAGACATAATGATTCTCTTTCTTTTAAGGCTTTAATCAGAGCAAGACCAAACTGTTGCTGCTCTCAGGATCTCGACCCAAGGCGGTCGTAGTACGTTTGGTGAAGTGCCGCGAGTAAAAAAGCAATCTGCCACTCATACCTCTCCTTCACAGCCCGTCTCTCTCCAGCACTGCCACAACCTTGCAGCAATCAAATTAGCTACATTCTCTTACCCAGAATATGTGGCACAGGAATGAGCAGTCTGACTATAATTGCTACCAACTAATAATGTTAACCTTTCTCTGGTATATGGGCCCTACTTTATTATCGGTGCAGCGCGCGGCGAGCGCGACAAGACTCGATGTGTCGACAAGCTGCAATCTCACACACCACCACTCTTAATAACAAGGCTCCCAGTAAACGTATACCTGCACAAATGTGTTCTCATGCCAAGGGTGTCCATTGAGGTCGCTGCATTTCTCTAACATGCATGTTCAGTAATTAAACCCAGAGTATGTAGGCATGGAAACGTGCATAAATTGTAAATATAAGGAGAAGTAAGAGATGTAACCTTCGTGGCATTCACAAGAATACCAACAGCACAAAAGAGATGTAAAAATTAATTTTTACAGTTACATGCTCTATAAAAAGACATTTTAGAGGCTGTTATATATCAAACATCCTTTACTTGTGTGGCGACCAGCTGATAACAGTAAAGCTGAGATGCTTATAATTGTTGTGATATGAATAAATGTAGACAACAAAAGTTCTTAACTATCATTAAGATTTGTGGTGAAAAATGTTTCTGTGTTGAAGCAAAAATTGAAGTTTGATTCCAGTTTTCACTTTACTACAATGCTAGCATTGAACTCAAACGTCTTACTTTAAAAATAATTTAAAAAAAAGGAAAAATGTTTGGTTTCTTTTAGACTTTGGTGGACAAACCAGATGAGCAAACTTATCTTATTAAAAAAAAATTATATATATAATTTATATATATAAAATGGCTTATTTGTTCATAAAGTTGTATAACTTCCACCTACAAATATAAACCAATCTATCCAATTAAAAATAATGCTTTTTTATCCATTTGTTTTTATCAATGAGAAGTTTATATTTTTTTCCTACTACAGCCTAAATGTATTTATTTATATCTATTTATATTTATTTATACTGTATTTATTCTTTATTTATTCTTAGTGTTTCAGGAAATATAGGATTTTGGTAATATTTAAGTCAGTGTGTATAAATATGCTGAAAATCATGTGACTCAATTAAACACAATGCAGTTCTGGTAAAGTAGAATATTTTCTTTTATTTTTTGTGAGGAATTAAATCAGAGAGCTTTGTTAGAACTATGCTACAGATTAAAGTGGATTCCATGAGTTTTATAGTGGCTATATAAAATAAATAAATCAGTAGTTGGTACAATTCCAGCCTAAAGAATCACTGCATTAGCTATTCGATCATCTATTTAGCATCAATTTTTGTAGAAAAGTAAACAAAGAAAAGGTGGTTCTTAAATCAAAACGTTGACCAGAACCTGCTCTTCGTGCTAATCTAGAAAACTCTGACTTCCAGCTCAACAGACCTGGATTAGCCATTAGATCTCACTACCTCAGATTAGCTCTCAAACAAACAAACAAACATCATGTCGGGCTTCAATCCCACCACCGATACCTGCTGCATCCGCCGAAGCTCTCGGCCTTAACGGCTGACAAACCGGAGAGTGTCAACAAGCAGAGTCCTGAGCTTCACACGCGGGGCGATTACAGTCCGGAGCGTCCAGCTGTGAGTTCATTACTGGGCTTTGTGGTACTGGAACACCCTGTGGTACCACTCTGATACGACTGTACGGATTAAAGCTGCACAATAGCTATCTTGCAGCGTATTCGTCATATTGGAGCTCCACTTAACCATAGAGGATGTCATGTGCCGTACCTTAACCTCGCTCCTACAGGGACTTCAAATCGGCTGAATAACATTTTTATTTTTTTGTACTGGTTGCATGATCCACCCTGTTTTGCCAGCAAGTGCGTGTGGCAATCCTTCAGACTGAACAGTACATTTTTTTAAGAGGGTCAAAGTCATCCTTAGCTCCTGTTAACACAAACCCAGTGACCCACTAAATCATTTAAACAGCACTAATCACAGCACACCACAACGAAAGGAAGAAGGCGGCGCAGAGAGGACGTATATCTGTGTGTGTGTGGAAAAATTTAAAATCATTTTGCATGGAAAAAAATAAAGAAAAAAATGACCAACAGGAAATTACACTTTAGTGGCCCCTGCCATAAAACAAATAATAAAAATAAAAGTACACTGATAAGATTTTTCCATGTTTTCTAACAGACTAGTGAGGGAAATAAAAACAACTTTGATCGATTTAGAAGCTTTAAATCCAACACAAAAACATACTAAATTACTGTCTGTTATCCTCAGACACCAAACATGGCGACATTTAAACACATTAGGAGAGTGGATCAATTGAAAGTTGAACAATTTTAAACTTCAGCTGACTGATTAGTGCAAAACAAGGGCTTTGCTTTTCCTTGCACTTGTGACATTTTGCAGCGTGTAAAATGAAGGTCATAGATTCCCAAAAACACTTTCACTTTAAACACCAACATCTCACCCATTCGCACGTCATCTCAGAAATATTTTTTAAAAATATGTCGGCAAATAAGCAGCGAATGTACCGTGTATCATCATCATCATCATCAGCCACGGGGGGTTCTGCTTCCCAAACCACAGGTTAGGAGTAAAGAGACAGGAGAGCGAGATCAGTGTTTGGATTATAATCTTACCAAAACATCAGGGAATGTCAGCGTAACCGGATTAAACAGAGCTAATGAAATACATAATGCAAGTGAGATCTTATGGGGAGGAACTGAGATGAAAGATGGCTGAGGATTAGGGTGGCAAAATCTCCCAAAATAAAATCCAAAAGAAGCAAAGGGTAGAGCGGGAAAAGGTCGGGAACCCCTGCGCCCTTTTCTTTCTTCCTCTCTTGGATGGACAACGACTGACACACACCTCTCCTTTTATTCAATCACCTGTGTTTAATTTAATCTAATCCAGACTTTCATACTGCATCCATCAACAAGTCTTGGTCAAAAAAACAGAAAAAGAAAAGCGAACCCAGAAGGGATTTTTTTGTGTGTGTTTTGTTTTTGTTTTTGTTTTTTTTGGTAATCCACGCGTGCCTGAAGATCACTTCACCCCTAAAAATGATTTTCACTGACATTTCCCCCAATGCAGCAATGCGCGCTCCCAAAAGCCGATTTCCAGGGCAGAGGAGGAGGGAGGGAGAAGGGAAGCGAGAGGGGGGCGTCCTCCTGTTTGGACACGGAGCGCGAGCGCACCGCCCTCTCAACAAAACTCTGTGCGGGGGCGCGCGTGAGCGGGCACGGGTCGGCCGACGCCATTGGCTGGAGCGCAGCTCCATCTGCACACGTGACCTGCACTGCTTAGCTACAATAAATAAACTGCTGCGAGGAGGAAAACGAGTTCAAATTGCCTCTAATTGATGCAACTTTCACTGGAGCAACGGGACGGAATTAAAAAGGTCGCAAGTGAAGCGGCGGCAGGTGAAACAACCCGGACCGGGTTCTGGGTGACACCGAAAACTTACAGCAGAATACATATTTTTTTTTTTTTCTTTCTCCTTTGGACAGGTCAAGTGGGAGGCGGAGAGCGCCACGCAAAGAGGAGAAAAAGCGCTTTAGATTCAGCCATTAATTTCCCCAACTCCACATTACGGTGCCGGTTTTGCGCTGTCCAGGCTCCAGCTGAGGCAGCCGGAGGAAAACACCGCCACCGCTACACACCACAGCCACACACACGCGTCCACGCAATTCCAAGCGGGCTTACCTACACAGTGAATGAGTTTGTGCCTCCAAGAGTCAAGTTCCTGCCGAAAGCCGCGCCTCTCTATCGTGCATTGCTGCCTTTTGCACAGACTCGCCATTTTCTATCGGCCCCTCCCGTGGGCGCGCACATACTGCTGGGTGCTTCTCTGCGCGCACGTCACCGGTGGATTTTATTCTAGGGCTGGGTGGAGAGAGATATGAGGAGGACGGGGCTGCAGCATCCCCCTTTCTATGCCGCTGTTCGTCCCACCCACCTAAACTGCCCCCTCCCCTCCGCGTCTCAGCATCTCTGCACGAGGATCGGCTGCCATTGGCTGCTTCCGTGGGATGTTTGTTTTAACGTACGGCCACGGAGTGTGCCACATGGGCGCCCGTGCGCAAATTTTCTCTTTCTTTTTTTGGCAAGGCTTAAATCTGCTGCATGTGTGTCAAAGGGCGAGGGTGTGCCGTGCCGGAGGTTTAAAATAGTGCGTGCATTGTTAAAATCAACAGATGGGTCACACTCTACCTGCTCATATGGGAGCGAAAAATGGGTGCGTGAGAAAACATGTCGCACCTTTCCGAAGAAAAACTGGGCAGCAAAAGAGAAACAAAAAGGAACTAAAGGCAAAAATGTATGCAGGACACTTTAGTGGGAGGAAATATTATAACTCCACCGAGTTATTTTATGGTGGTCTTAGATCATAAAGCGTGTTTACAACAACAGCAACTCTAAATATAACCTTTAAACATATACATTTATACAAGGCATTGTTTTTACTACATCTGCTTATTTAACTGTAATGTTTGAACTTTGAACTATTTTGCGCTTTGTTGTCTGAAAAAGTAATATTAATAATATACTTTTTAAAAAATATGATGACAATTGCTTCACAAAACACAACTTAAACAAAGACATGTTTTAAGTAGAAAAAACAGGAAAAAGTACAACAAAATTATGTGAAGTAGTAAGAAAAACAATTATTGTGTATAAGATTATTGTTATGAGGTTAATTTCATACTCTGAACTCACCAATTATACCTCTTAAAACATAATCTGACATAAAAATGTTTACAAATGAGTCTAATAGTAGTAATAATTATGAAATATAATAACAGTAAATCATATTAATTTTTGACATTTTAGAAATAACCTACAAAGAGCTTCAAAGTATCTAATAGAAAATAAAAAATGTAAAAGCAGCATAACTTCTAGGCACAAGTAGATTAATTATTTAATTTCCCTTTGGGATCAATAAAGTGTCTTTGAATCGAATTTAACTGAATTAAAACAATCAATAAAATACAATTTAATACTTACATCTCAATTAAATGTTATTTTTCATTTCAATGTTAATGTATCTGTAGGATATATCTTTATGGAACATATATCTTTTAGTTTTACTTCGTCGTAGCATTTATTTTTTATTCCACATCAGCATTAAAGCAGAAGTAAAGCAAAGTATCATTTTAACTCGAGCGTTATGGCGTAGCTCCAGTTTTATCCGTTTACCTG
The DNA here is from genome assembly GCA_903067095.1 of Girardinus metallicus. Classification (NCBI taxonomy): domain Eukaryota; kingdom Metazoa; phylum Chordata; class Actinopteri; order Cyprinodontiformes; family Poeciliidae; genus Girardinus; species Girardinus metallicus. The sequence goes on along the minus strand of CAEGAE010090660.1, from coordinate 19,069 downwards.
GAGAGGAATTAAATTACTCACAGAATCAGTGAAAATATTTTTCTACCGTCCAAAATACGATTAATGTTACAGGATAATAATGAACTTTTCTGGTGTTGATGCAATAAAACACTGATGGGACACGTTTATGAATAGCAAACAAAAATAATCTGTGTAAGTGATTTACAAACCATCTGAAATAAACAAATAAACAACTTATTGCTCCATCATTTAGGTTTTAAACGACCTGCAGCCAAACGGCATTCAGCTCATATAGTGGCATCTATAAACTCTAATTTCCTGTTTAAAAATCCAAATTAAAAACATTTAATGGGTTCATATCTGAATTTGCAAAGTCTGAATAATTCAAATGGGATAATTATTAATTATTGTATCTTGAAGCACATTTTGTTTGTTCTTTGATCCACTTTTTGTAGAAACTCAGCATTTGAACAACATTTTAAGTGAAAACCAAAACCCACTCTAAAATTTAAATGTAAATTTATAAAAATACCTTAGATTGGCTTAAACAACATGTGTAGGTTTAGACGGTCTTTATGGACGTTTTAATCCACCGGGATGGGATTCCTCTGCAAAACCTCGGTAATAAGGAACTTTTTGACATGCCATCAAACCATCAGCACTGCTAGTTAATGGTTTGTTTCTGCATCTTCCTTTAAATAAAAAATGAAAATGAAAAAATGAAGGTCAAAATTGAATAGTGAACTTATTTTTAATTTGGGACCTGACCTTCCAGGTGGCACTGAAGTTTAAATTTCCATCTTGGATTTGGGAAATATAAATAAATACATATTGAATAGTCAATAATAGCGATTAAGGTTTTCGTTTATTCTTTTCCAAACCAAGTTTGGAGAAACCTCAACTGTACAAAATAATTATTTCAATCTGGTTCAAACACTAGCAGGGTCGCGCAGCTGTTTAGTTGTTTTTGACATTGGGGCATAGAACAAAAAAATGAAAACAAAAACATAAAAACAAACAAAAGAAACATATAATATTTCATTGTTTAATTCATTAAGGGAGCCACAGACCCAAAGACCTAATTGTGGCTCCAGAGCTGATGTTTTCAGACCCAGGGAATACCAGATTAAATCTGATCTTTATACTTTTAAAGCTAAAAGTTCATCACCTTAATTTGTGTTAAACCAAAACTCTGAAGGTAGAGGATTAAACTGTTTCTGTGCCAGTACATATCATCATAACAAATAAATTTTGTATCATTTCTTCAGCAAAAGGGCCATAAAACAGGCCAGGACCAGGGGCACAGGCCCCCACAGGGCCCCCATCTAGAGCCGCCCATGTGTTCAAGTTGAAAATTTAAAAAAATGATTTAAACCTGCCACTGGGTTAAAACAAAACGTCAGCACACATTTGACATAAGGCTGATTTATTAAACCCAAATATCAATGTAAGCTAAATTAGGTTGTTTCACTGAATATTTTTAAAATGCAAAACATATTTATGGATTTTAGGACTGCTTGTTTCATCCACTGTATAGTAAGTTATAAAACTACAGTACTGCTTTATCATGTTGGTCTTCTGTAACTACATTCACCCTTTTTAGATGCCAGAACATAAAGTCTATTTCAGGGAATATTTTTCCACCAACTCTGTTTATAACTACCCCAATGAAGGCATTTGTGATTTTATTTCATTAATTAATCACTTATTTGCTTTTCTGTGTCCCCACACAAAAGCTGATGTGCACTAAAAGCATAAGGATGTAAAACATAAGGAGAACAATGGGCCTAAAAAGCATGAGTCCGAGAAACTGGAATTAGGCTGTGACCCAGTGTGAGGGGATTTAAGGGGTTTCCCCCAGAGTAAAGAAATGAGGCCATCTGTGTTTTGTTTCATTTGGGTCACCTTGATAGTTTCACTAAATTAAAGCCTTCCTGGTGCTCAGTCCATACTGCTTTCTATAGCCACCTCAGCGCAGCTGTTTTAGCGCATTTGGTAACCCATAAATCAAATTCCATAAAACCAGCGAAAAAACGCGGGCCTAATCACCAAATTGAAACCAGAAATGACACCGAATCATTAAAGGGAATCTTGCTTCCGTTTTATAACCCAACAGAGGCGGTGGGAGGCACATAAAGAAAGACAAAAAGGCAAGGGCAAACGTTTTCACGAAGAGGCACTTTGGTTAATTAAGTCATTGAACCCGCTGCCCTCAGCAAAGATGTCTGCTGCGGACGGCTTGGTGACATGCGGGCGGAGCCAATGAGCATGAAGCTTGAGTTGAGGTGGGGTAGAAGCAGCCAATCAGAACGGGGATCTTTGGACGACCACTGAGGCAATTCTTAGGAAGAAAACATGAAAGCGGGAGCGGGTGGGGGGGGGGAGACGGCTTGATAGTCGCAGAGTGGAGCAGATGAAGTGCCGCGTTGTTTTCAGAGATGTAGAGAGAAGGAACTGAATGTAACCAGGTAAAGCGTTTCCTTTATTTCTCCAGGTATGCTCGCGCTGTGTGTGTGCGCGCGTGTGTGTGTTTTCTTTTTGTTTTTTTGTTTTTTTGTGGTGGCTGCCAGCGTCATGCCGGCAAGATGAGAGGGATTAGGGCACCGTTACTGTGGCAACATTAGATGGAGGGATACACAGCACTCCTCCCCTCTGTTCTGACACCGGGCCTGATCCAAAAAACCAGGCCTGGACGTTTACTTCCCCACTGAGCTCCTTTAATGCTTGTATGCCGCCTAATTGGAGATTTTAAAATAACAAAAACGTCAATAAGCGCATATTTTCATCAGATAGAAATCCCTCTTTGCATTGCCGACGAAGCAGATGGAAATAAATGAGTAAAAACATCAATACAGGAATGAAGAAAAGCTGGATTTCTCAGAGCAACCATACCTAATTAATATACAATGGTGTGTAACAAATTGTAGTTAACAATATTTGAAAACAAATAATTATATCAATTAATCGTGTGTGGATACAATTAATCGTATGCACACACGTATATGAAATCAAATAAATAAATACGAAATTTTTGCTTGGAACTTCAGAGACATGCTGTCAGTAGTTCATAGACTAAACAACAACGTTCATTTTACTATAAAAAGTAAAATCAGAGAAACTAATCATTTATGCTGTCTCTTAATTTTTTTCCAAAGCTGTATGTTACCTTAAATTGTTATGAAAATGCAGTGTACATCAAAGTAACTTGAATAAATTTGACTTTGCATTGTGTCTGACCCTTTGAAATAGGCTACTGTCTCTTTAAGAAGCTCCTACCCTTATTTGGCAGTTAAAAATTGGAAAGTTACACTAGTTGGGCCAAATTCCCTTCGAGCCTCAACTAATGTGAGAAGCTGCATGTCACACAGTTTAATTTGAAAATAATTCTGTCTTGTTATTTTGCCATTTTGTAAATAGAAACCATTTTGGAAAACCCTAACTTAAGTGAAACAATTAAAGTTTAGGCTGATTTTATGTCAGAAAAATGGTTATATGTGCATGTAAACCTGTTTCCCTGTAGACCAGAGGTGGCCCTTTATTTATATATAGCTCCATTTAAGTAAATATGTGGTGTGTATGGTGGTAAAGTTTGTAGTCCTGAGTACAAATCCCAGCCTGATTCCTTCTGCAAGGAGTTTGCATCTTCTCTTTGTCCAGTGTTCTCTCCAGTTACTCTGGCTTCCTCACACAGTCCAAAAACAAGGTAGGTCATTTAAATTGCAATTTAAATGACCTACCATGCATGGTTGTTTGTCCAGTGTGTCTCTTATTTGGTAAAACTGTCACCATGTCATAATAGTTTGTTATGAGACAGATAATCTGTGAAAAGATCCGTTTCTTCCACCTCCTCCTACTGGCGTCTGAAGAAACGCACCATTCAAGATCAAAAGCAACCAATCAGATCCAGGAAGAGTGTCTTAGTGCTGTCAGTCATGCTCATGTATGCTAATGTGCTAATGAGACATTAGCACATTAGCACGCCATGATAATGTGCTCATTAGCATGATGGCGAAGAAATAACTTTACTGGAAAACTGCCATTGGTAGCCATGCTAACTAGCCTTTGCATTTACGACAGGCTACGCTATCTGGGAGAAGTTGTGGAATAGCATAGAGCAAAGTAGAGGTTGTGAGTAGCATGTACACAAGCATGATTAACAGCACTAAGACCCTCCTCCTCGCTCTGATTGGTTCTTTCTGACCAAGCAGTGTACTTTGGGAAAACTGGGAGAAGGCAGGAGTTTTTTTTCCCACAGATTCTCTGTCTCATACTGTGACGACCTATGCTTTCGGTAAATTAAGATGGCAGCTTGGTGCTGTTTAATATTATTACGTGATCATTTGTTTAGAATAGAGTAGAATAAATAATTACATTGGTGTTCCCATCCAGTTTTGGACAATTGTAATGCTGAATTATATAGTTATAGTAATAATCTGAGTTTTGTTGCTCTGAAGGCACTTAGCCATATCAAAGTAACTAGCAACAACCCTTAATGTGTTGACAAAGAACCCTGATTTGTGTGTATAACTGTGAGGAAGTCAAAGATTGACGTCAGTGGCTCCTAATGATTTTTATTGCGTGTTAACTGTGTGCCAGAGGGACCCATGACCCTGACACGAGGATCCTTCACCTATTCCAACGGAGAGGAGTACCATGGAGAGTGGAAAGAAGGCAAGGTCCACCTGCTCCATCCCCACCCATCCTCCATCACCGCTTTCATTTCAGAGAATATTTGACTTAAGACATTAATGCCTCATTTGGGTCCAAGCATACGTGAATACCATATAATGAACTTTAATAGTTGTAATCTGCTGCAGCATACGTGGAGCTATGCTAGCTTGACTTTGACAACCGTAACATGTAGATGTGACGTGGAATTTGATGTTTCAGTTCAGTTACAAAATAAACACCAACTCTGACAAATCATCAATAGATCAGGGGTTTAAATTGACTAATCTATCACAGCAGTGTTAGCTTAGCAAATAGCAGCATTAGCTATTACTTATTAATAATCACAAAAATAAACATCAAGCTTGAAAACATAATACTATGACAGACTGAATGTTTTTTTAAGGTTTTGTTGGCCTTTATTTGAAAGTAGTTTGACAGGAAACAGGGTAATGAGAAAGGGGAAAGACATGTGACAAATGTCGCCAGGCCAGGAATCGAACCCGCAACCACCGCCACGAGGACTAAGGCCTCAATACGGGGGTCGTGCTTTGCCCCTTTGCCACCACAGCACACCTTGAATGTTGCAGTGTGACGTCATGCGCACAAGATCCTGCCGCCATCTCTCTGCTGTAGAGCAAAAAGCTGCTCGCTAACGATAGCTAGCATTGGCTTTAGCTGTTACACTGTCAATATAAACGTGCTAACTCTTAGATGTATGCCTGATGTATAAAAAAAAATGGTCGCAGTGTTTTGCTACTAATTGTCAACACTACAACAACTAAATAAAAAGGTCAGGAAAAAGTTTTTATTGAAGAAAAATAAATAGTGAGGAGAAGGACGTAGTTCAGTTATGCTAGCTTGACTTTGACAACCGTAACATGTAGATGTGATGTGGAATTCAGTGTTTCGATTCAGTTACAAGATAAAACAAAGGCGACGTACTAATGATCTGGCAGATCACTGGTAGAGCAGGAGTTTAAATGAGCTAATCAACTGCCGCACTTTTAGATTAGCTAATAGCAGCGGAGGCTAATCAAACACAAATATAACATTTTGCAATTAATAATTGCAAAATAAACATCAAGCCTAAAACCATAAAACTGTAATGAACTGGTTGTTCTGTTCTTTGTGTGGGAAATGTTTGAGTGTTTTCTTGGTGTTGAATCCTGATATAGTGGTGGTGTTGTCAGTTGCCATGGCAACAAGTCTGATTGTGACACAGAGAGTGAGAAAAAAGAAGAATACGAGTGGTTTCGAGTTATTCTTCAGCGGTTTTCTGCCTTATTTTCCCATTTGCTGTGGCGCACTGTGCTGAATTAATAATACCAACATCTCCAGGTTCCATTTAGTTAACGGTGTCGTTCTACCGTGGCAGCTCATAGCACGTGAACGAATCGTCTTTTTGCCCTCAAGCGCAAAATTTCCAGTTATAAACAATAACATGCCAGGAGTTCATAGACAACTACATTAAAATCTATTTGAATGTGAATTCTTTGCAAGACTCTGGACATTAAAACCAAAAATTACACAGGTTTTTGTGGTAGTGGACAAACTTTGTGACGCCGTTTTATTTTAAAATTCAGTTCCTTTAGTGTGAACGCTCAAAGCTCAGGAGTTGCTGTTTGGAGTAAAGGTTAATGTTTAAACAGGACTCAAAGAATGATATAAAGATGAATAGTTCACCAGGATTTACCTTTTTTGGGTTTGAATGTAGGCCACAGGGACTTTTCTGTTGTGATGTTTTTTGTTTGTTTGTTTTTTTACTTTTTTTTATTTTCATCAATTTATTGTATTGTGTAATGTTTTTTTTTTTGGTGCAGTTTCAACCTATTTTTAAAAGTGCTAAATAAATAAATTTGACGTTTTAGGATATTTCATCATAAACGTTTACAACACTGATTTCTTTAGTGATCATATTTCAAAAAGGAGCTTCTTTAAGTGCATCCTAAGAAGTTAGAAATATCTTAGATGTTGGGTTTATAAGATGTCATTTGAGGAAAGCAAACAGTTACTATTATTTTGCATTCACAAACAAAATAAAGGTTTTGCACATCTCAAAATATATTCTAACAATCTAAAATGAGTGTACAACAATTCAGTCCTGGTTTGCATTATTTTTCTTAACTAATAAAAGCAATAGAATAAAAATATCCTCCATTGTCCCTGAGTGGGGAAATTCAAGTACCACAGCAGCAAAGTGACACAGAAATGGAAGCATGCGGAGCCACACAAAGGTAAAATAAAATAGCAACAAATATAAAAAAGAGACGACAGAGTGAGGGCAAACTTACAATGTAACGAAAAATATGTTATATTGCACTATTTCAATGTAACACAATCAAAAACTATGCTTAGCATTTCCCAGTCACCACACCTTTTCCCAGGACCAATAATGCCATCGTTGTTACCATGAATATATTGCTCAAATATATATTAATTCAAATTATATTAGATTTAATTAGTCCATTCAGTTTCTCAGCTATGTGGCTCTGAAATAATATATTAGATTGACTTACCCATACAGCAAGTATAACTCTAACATCTAGATAAGTGAGCATTCAGTTATCAAGAATCTTTCAATTGACCCTTTGCACGTCACGCTCTCCAGAACTCCGCCCACTCTGCCGTCACACTGACGTCAAAACAACCAACGCGCTTCTTTAAAGTTAGGGTAAAAACAGGCATCTGCAACCTAATATCTCTTCTATGTAGTTGATTCCACTTTAAAAATGGTCGCAGGGTGCTGCGCGGTCGGCTGCACAAGCACACAAGGATGTAACTTCATTTTCCGTCTTTTAGTGAGGAAAGATGGTGGCGGAGGACAGCAGCCGTCAATCACAGCGACTGGCAGCTGTCAATCCTAAGTCCCTTTTGCACTGCACAGACAGACACGGACCGATTAGCACTTCCAGCCCGGTACCACCCCGCTCGGCCCGGCCAGACCGGGCTGGTTTGGAGTCAGCCGTTGATTGGTGCGTTGGCTGCGGGGGCGGGACAAAACCGAGTCGTCTTCCAGATTTCTGGGTCTGTCATTTTAACATTTGGCGTCAAAAAACTGCCGTCATAAGTTTTTAAATGATAATAATGACAGAACATTCAATTGTATTTTATTTTCTTTCTTCTATATTTTGTTTTGCTTCCGTTTTTGCGTCAGATTTAAATTGACAATGAAATAAAGTGATTTTAAAATATATATGTATATATATTTTTTAATTAGAAAAATAAAAAATTTTTTGAGAGTTTGGTAAATTAAGTTGCAAGTTCACATTTAAACTTTTAAAAGCTAGCAAAGTATGCAGTTTTATGAACTACTGTAAAATGACAAAGTTTTGTAATTATACAGGACAACTGAAATTTTATTATGATAAAAATATGATGAAATCACAGTAACCATGCTACATAATTACTGTTCTATAACACTAATCAAATTACAGTAAGATAGTAATAAAAACTACAGTAAAACTGCAATAAAACTACAGTGAAATTGTAATAAAATTACAGTAAAACTGCAATAAAATCGCAGTAAAACTAATAGAATTACAATAAGGCTACTTAAAAAAAAATTACAGTAAGGTAACTGTAAAGTTACTGTGATTTCTTTACTGTAAAAATTACAGGCTGGCAACCCTGCTGCCAGTAAGTTACCGTAAATTATACAGTGACTTTTTTTTTTTACAGTGTAGCATGTATGGAAAAAACTGGTTAGCATCTCATTTTTTGTACGTTTTTAATGCTTCTCCGGTGCAAAGGGAAACGCTGTTTATGACAGCGATATTAACCATGTGGTGTGAATTAAGACAAAGTCGGTGATTTGATCAACACGTCAGGAGGGAGGAGGTGCGGGTCGGTTTCTAAGCTAGTTTTTTCTAAATACCGCCGTCTGTGAGCCCCAACCAGGTGTGTTACAGACAAATTAGCTCGACTGGAACAAGAAGAAGCCACGAATAAACTGGCAAAATTAACTTTGGAAAACAATTTCAGTCGCTGTGTGTTTTGCTGGTGCCACAGAAACTTCGGAGACGCCTCGTCGCACTACCTGAACCATATTTGCACTTTGACGGATGGCGATGCCAGGCGCCATCTGTCATGGATGATGAATGATTAAGTAACGTAGTTGCAAAGGATCAATAGCTGAAACATTGTCCATATTCTATATTGCATAATAAATAAATTATACCCAATGGGAACTCCTTGGTTTAGGTTGAAGTTCTTAAAATCTGTTCAGTCATATTATTTGTCACTTTGCTGCCATAGTTTTTTGAAGTAGGCAGTTGTTTACCTTAATAGCCGTTACTGGCTCATGGCTAATTTAGATACAGATGTCTTAAGTCCCACCTGCCGAACCACTGGATAGTTTTTTAATTACAGCAGTACTGAGCTGATGACCTGAATTTCTATCTGGAGGATATCGGTTAGAATAAATGGTTAACAGAGGATACCAGTAAACACGATGAAACAGAGTTAACTGTGGCAGCTTTTAATTAAAGTCGAGTTTCATGTTAGACTGGAGAGTTAGGATGAAGATGTGTGTGCATCAGCCGAGTCCCTGTAGAAAAAGCTACTTTTATATAAATCTGCACTCGCACACAAACAGATTGTGTTTTACAGCAACCAGCAGCAACAGCCAGAGTAAAAAAAGAAAAGGTGACAAACTGAAGTCAGTAACTAATCTGCACGGAGAGACCATCTGGTGCCACCGAGCCTTCAGAGACGCCGCATCGCACCACCTGAACGCATATTTGCACTTTGACTAAAATACTGAGGAAACCTCTGAGGTAAGGTTAAACAAAGAACAAAAGTTTGGCACCTCAGCAGCTCGAACACCGGACGGAGAAACATATGCTCTGCGCACAATTAACTAAAACTGCTAAACTGGTTTGGCGGCGATTCATCGAAATGCTTCATCACTTTTGTTTTCATGCCAGCACAATTGAGATTTGTGTTGTTTTGTGGCAGGAAGACATGTTGGGTTCACAAATCGCTACAGGTTTGAAACGGCGTGGATTTCTTTTGCCTTCATGGATCTTGTAGTTCATTCCTTTAACTTTAAAATATAATAAATATATACATATTTAACACTTATTTTAAACATCAAGCACACAGGAAGGTCTCACTGCTGAAACTCTGCAGTGATAAATGGTGCAGAAGTCAGACCTCCTTCTTGAGATTTATTTGTCCATCTCCTATGCACATATTTTATTAGAAATGCGTGCAATATGTCTTTTTAATTTATTCATGTAAGATCTCTGCATATTAATGAATGTTAGTAACAATTGGGCAACTATTTTGTTGTCAGTTCAACATTTAACAGCCAACTCTTTGATTAGCCGTAGTTTTGTGGGATTCGGTGAACGTCTTTAGTTATGTGGAAGTATTGCGTAGGCCGACAGACTGGAGATAAGAGTTTCTGTACGGATGTGAGTCGATGTGACCTTTCTTCCACTTCTTTCACGGTACAACCTCAAACGTCTCCGGGATTCTATGAGACGCACCAACAGAAAGAGGCGCAAGGTTGTGGAGTGGATGGAAAATGGTACCGTCATGATCTTTGGGTCTTTGTGTTTTTGGTTCTCACTGGGTGTTTAAGCAGATTGATTGGGGTTGTTTATTATGTAACGTCAAGGATGTTTTTGTATTTTCCTTCAGTTCAGCTCTGTGTTTTCAAACTTCAGATTTATTCAAGTCCCAAATGTGATGTTAAAGTAAGTATGTGATTATAAAAAGACATAAAAACTTTTATAATCAGTTTCGACGCTATTGAACAGTTCTTTAAGCGTTCAATACACTTACAGAGTAATACATATATTACTCTGCTAAGTGCATTTTTTGACCTAATACTAAGATTTCCCAACCAACAGAGGAGGAAAAATGTCAGCACAGATTCAATATATGATCTATAAAATAGAGTCACTGCTGACTTATCAGCCTGAAACTCTGCGAGTTTTCTTAGACAGTCTAAAGCCGTTCTTTTTTTGCAGGTACTCTGAGTGGTGGGTAAATTATAACTTATTATTCAAAATAGTCCCAAGATATTTGTAATTTTCTACCATCTTATTCTGGCATGAGTCTTCAGGGCAACAGATTATTTGAAGGGGTTGGCATTAGACTGACACGAATATCATAAACATGACATAAAACCTGCCATGAACACGAAGGAGTCTTCATGGAAGTTTATGACCGCTGTCATGATGCACCAGTCGGTAAATAATGACACTTTTAAAGCAAAGTTGCATTAGAAGTCCATCAAAAACGTCAAATTTCCATTAAAAGTGTCATTATTTACCAAATGAGACGTCATGACGACAGTCACCAAAATTCATGAAGACTTCTTCGTGTTCATGACACTGTCATGTCTTGCGCACAACCCCTCAAATAAAGTGTCACCATCTCTACTTTCTGGTCCAGTTTAATTCGTTGGTGTATTTTTCAGCCTCCTCTTTGTTTATTGGTCACGTTCCATCCGTTTTCCTGCTCAGGTTCGTCCCAGGCTGCATTGATTTTTCCTAATTGATCGCGCATCCACCTTCACAGGCGTTATAACTCTGTCAGTTTCCTCGCTGCGTTGCCAGATTCTCTGATCTCCTTTGTTTTTGCTTGAGCCGATTTGAATATCAAAGACCCGAACATCAAGCCTTGTGGAACCTGAGGTGTGTTCGTTGTTTGCTCAGATTTATAATTACCAAATAATACAAGGTTGTCCTGGTCTGCCAAAACATCGAGACGACTGTTTAGATTCGGTTTTCACTAGTTATTAAATAATATGACCTAAGTAACGGTTTCAGAGTGATTTATGATCACATTGTAAACTTAATTTCAGTATTTTTCACCTCCTAAATGTCACAAAAACAGCAAAATCTTAGTTCCTGGAAATCCAAACCACCCAAAAAATGTTTGAAGGCCACTTTACCGTTAATATTTACGTTGACATGTTCTGTATAATAGTTCTCGTTAATCTGCGATGTTTGATTATATACAGCTCCGGGTATTTTTAGAAAAGGTGAACAGCCTGTGTGGGATCATTTTGTATTTCTGTAACTACTCGCTTGAGTAGTTAAAGAAATACAAAATGAGAAGAAAACAATGTGATGTCAGTTCTGTTTTCATCTTCTAAACTATTACACAATAGTAGAATAATTACATAAATCATAAGCATGCTCCTTTGTGCATCTCCAAATATATGCACACTTTTATTTTCTGCCGGGACTTCATTTTGCAGCACCTCATTTGCTTTTCCCCAAGAAGCTATTATTTTCTGCCACATCCAAAATATGTGTGATGACACATCCTTGTCTTTTTGAAATGTTGAATTAACACTGCGAACAGTAATATGTTTGAGTGTGCGAGCTTGTGTGTGTGTTTCTTTGCGCGGTGTTCGTCAGGAACACAAACCGTCTCTGTGTCTTTGCATGCAAAGTCACTGTTTGCACACAAACATGTAGGTGTGTGTCAGACAGAGGTCTTCCATGTCATATGAATAATTCAGTCAAGTGCTGGCTCAAGTCGAGCCCGGGGGCTATCAGGTTACAGGAAGTAGGACCGGTACATCCACAGCAGCCAAGGCACAGCCAGTAGTCATTCACTATTGTTCTTTGCCTGTGCGGTCATTTAACATCTATGCATTACCGCTATTGATTGACATAAAAGCCGGACAAATTCAGCTAAACCGTAATTAGCCAGAGACCATGACCCAACATGAGCTAAGAGAGAGGCGTTATAAAGAAGCTGAGAGACAGATTACGTTTGCTCCAAGTGGACCGAGCCAAAGAGATGGAGAGGAAATGGCTGTCCCCCGCTTCAACAGTCTGTAAATAATGTGCTCTCTGAGCGAAGAATAAACTGTTGCATTCAATGTGATCCGTAAACTGCTGCCACTTGATTTTATTATATTCAATAACCCCATTTGTATTTGACGCATCTGTTGCCACGCTTTGTGGAAGACGCTACCGATGGTGTTTGTTGCCAGACGATTGCACTCTCGTTGACACTTCATAGATTGTTGGATTTCAGCAGCCAGTCCATGAAATGTCTGCCAGAGGCTGCTGCTCACTTGTCAGGGCTCATGCATGATGGAGAGTTGGACTTGAAATGCTGTTGGCCCTCTTCCTTAGCCACCCTGATCTCTGCACCAGCATCTATGGACGCAGGGAGTTTCAGGAAGGAAGGACTTTGAAAATGGAGGGCAAAGCTGCCAAATCGCTTTGCCAAATCTCTTGTGAAAACCCTGCTCAGATTAGGCAGAGAGCAGCTCTTTAAGCAGCCGTGACAGATGGACTGCCTAATTTACTTTGCCATTAGCTGGGAGCAATGGACAATGCTCACTGGCCTCTACCCGTCTTTACCCTTTGCCAAGGACCCTCCTCCAGTAAATCCTGAACCGCTCTTAGCTCTCTCAAACCCCACCCTCCTAGGGCTTGCATGCTCCTCTTCTCAGTTTCATGGGAGCTCTGTCTAAATCCCATTCCTCTAGGAAGATACCAGGTCGTCCTCAGCACAGTAATGGACTCGCTCTCTGTGATTGTGTTGTAGACAGTAGCACCTGCAGCCGTACGGCTGTGCGCAGCTTGAGATTTTTCTTTTTATTACTTAACCCTCTTTAATATAAACAGAATTGTGGAGAAAAAAAAAATTGTGTCAAAACATCTTGTCACACGTATGTCCTATACCTAAATGTTATTGGTCGGTTTACTTTTATTTGGCGGCGTGGTGATTTTTTTTGTAAGCTAAAAATGAACAAGCGCAGTTTTAAGTGTAGTTCTAAGTTTGGAGCTGGCCTGAGATTTTTACTGTGCGCGCGGTTCTGGCCGGTCACTGGCTTTGAGAGCTGACGGGCCACCTGGTAGACCGACCGTGACATCTGCCGCGCTCTTCCTGAGCGTCGCGCTACGAGTGCCGGAGGGTTAAACAGTTAAATCTAGTCAAAACTTTGCCAAAAGAAAAAAAAAAAAAAAGAGTGGAAATGAATCAAACATTGTTGCTTCACCTCCTTTTAATGTGTACATATAAAAAGCCGTTAGTGTGGAAGTTAAACATGTGCAGACTTATCCTGAATGTAGAGGCACCTGCTTTCACACCATCAAATCAAATGGCAACATTTGATCAGTTGTCTGCAATGGCCTTCACGTTGCAAAAATAGCATTCACTATTCCAACAGCAAAGTTTCTAATGTGTCCTGTTGTCATCCTTGTTGCCTAAAATACAAATTATTTTTCACAGACTTGTGCTGGCAGAGGAAGAGCTGGAGATTCCTGGCTATGATTTGTCTATGATTAAATGGACAGACTGTTAGATGAGTAAGAGGAAACAGAAGATTACATATGAAATCACAGCACATAACCTCTGTATGCCCGGAGGAACCCAAACCTCAACACAACCGGCCCTATGGTCCATAAAAGACAGCAGCCTTCATCCGTGATTCAAGCACCAACTCAGCAGTCTATTCATACATCTACTGGAGATCTGGCTTTATTACTCTGGAATCATATCTGTCCTTCTTTTTAATAATGTGTCCAAGGTAAAACTGTGCATATATAAAAAAGTACATAAAGAGGCTCTTCCGACGAGGAGGAGTTTAAATTTCTCTGGGTTTTGTTCACTAATGGGTCGGGACATCGATAGATGGATTGTTGGTCTTTTTCATTTAACAAAGATTTCGGAAAAGGCAGATTGTGTTTTTGAAGAACTTTATAAAAAACCCTTTGGTGGTTAATTAATCTGACAAATAATCTGCTGTTTTCTATTTTCTGCTCTTTCCTTATTACCCAAAAGACTTGATATTTGGCAAAGTTTTGTGAAATAAGATTAGGTTTAAAAGGTAAGGTAGTAGCTCAAAGTGCTTTACATGAATTAGAAGGAAATACAAACAAAGCAAAGTGGCCTGTTATGCGTCGTTGAACAGATTAGGATAGATCTATGGCATATAGAAAACATGTTTATTATATTTTTTGCACAAAATCATTCCGAGATAATGAGATTCCAGCCTGATCAGTTCTGCCTGTTTTATGGCGTCTTGTCACTTTAAACCCAAGCAAGCTGCTGCTGGCCCCACAGTGTGGAGCCGTTTAAATTTCAAACAAATGAATAAGTATACAAACGCACTTCTTTGAAAAGCAGAAGTAGACCCTCCTGCACAAACAACAGGAATCCAGCAAGTGGTTTCTGGATGGTAAATCTTGTCTTTTCCAGCAGCCATTGTGCAGTGCATGCAGCGGTAAAACCAGCTGACCAAATGTGCTGGAGCTTCGCTGGGGTTGCTGGGTAACGGGCAATGCCTGCTGATTTGTGACGTTATAATCTGAAGGTTCTTGCAACCAGACACACACAAAAAAAAAAAAAAAAACATGAACTTACTGCCAAAAAATGGCTGGGTGTTTATTTTTAGTGGTTGGGTTCTTTTTTTTTTAGAAGCAACAGAAACCCAAATGGAAGAACAAAAACATGCAACATGTCAACTTTACATAATAGGTCTCCTTTAGTGGTTTCCCTTTTTTGAAAAACAACATATTTATAGTTAGTTTTGGTCCTGCTGTGGTAATAACTAATAGATTTACTCATTCTTAGCTCCCCATTTGCTTTTCTAAATCTTGCTTTTTATTGTGCAACTTGCCGCAGGTCTGCGTCACGGCCTGGGTCAGCTGATCTTCAGCGACGGGACGTGCTTCACCGGACAGTTCGAGAACGGCCTCTTCAACGGCTGCGGCGTTCTGGTGTTTCCTGATGGCTCCAGGTTCGTGCCTCACCGCGTGTCCCTTCGTGAATTACAGTTTTTTCTTTGTTTTGATTAGAAAATCATTAGGATTGTGCTAGATTGATAGAGTGCTTCCTCTGCTTATTGTGTAAGTTATCTGCAAGTTTTTCCATTTAGGTTTTTGCCAACACAATGCCAGATTAGAAAGATGCCAGCAAAAACGTTAGAGAAGCAGTGGCTGCTCATCTGGTAGTGGAGGTTCATGGAAGAAGGAAAAATGTCAACCTCTGATATTAAGAAAACACTCAGTACACAACCTTTTTTGAGGGTTCTTTCTAAGAAAGAGCAGAAGGATATAACCAATATCTTAGTATTTTGTATTGTCTTAATTCAGCACTTAGAAAAAAAATTATTTGAAAATGTTACATCCTTGTTTTGTGAAAGAATATACAAGATAACACTTAAAGGTGCTCATATCATTCATTAAAGTGGATTATTTTATTCCCCCCAAAGTATTTGTGAGGAAAAAATGGATACAAACAATGGATGGTTTAGGTCTGTGACAAAAAAAAAGGGTTATTCTATTCTAAAATATATTTTTTGCAGTGTAAACATGGAGCTGATCATGAGAAATAAATTTAGTAGAAACCTTCGTCAGTTTCTTTGGTCTTCCTGATAATTTTGCATCATATTTTCTTATCATCTACAGCAGGGTAACTTCCTGTGGGTTCTGACTCGTTTCCTCTCCATCAGTTTTAGTTTGGGGTCACAACGTTTTAATATTTACTCGTTTTATAAAGCAGCTACATTAGCCGCTAAATCAATTTGTCACATCACTGTTTAGTAGCCAATATAGCTGGCTGGTGATGGAAACTAAACATTGTGCTTGTAAGCTGGTGTTTGCTATGCTAGCTTTAGCATTTTATTTATTAGCAGGAGCTAATAAAAAAAAATCAAAACAAAGTGTAATGTAATAATGTTTAAAGTGATAATGAAGCATCTTAAAGTTTTTGTAAAACACTAAAATAATAATTTTGAGAAAATGTTTTCTCCTCCTGGGTTGGCAAAATCAGGAATTACTGTTCTGTCTGGACCGAGCTAGCATCGTAGCGTCCCGTTCACGTCACCTTCCCAGGATGCATTGCAACATGAACGACACAGGGAAACCTGAGTGACAATGTTTTTATTTAAACTTAATAAATCCAACAGTCTACAGTATTTTTACTCTATTATTTTTCCCAAAACAAAATAAATGTTTCTCAAATAAAATATTGTCACAACTATGGATCAAAGTTTTGAAGTTCATCAGTCAACGCTCAAGTAAAAACAAGCATGAACAAGCCTAGATATCTTTGTGTGGTTCTTAAATGAAAGATCATTTCTGCAAAAAACAACAATAATGCACAAAGGAATTCCTGCAAGCCTGTATTTATTAAAGCTGCATTGTTAGGAAGTCTCCTGTGAAATGTGTACAAGTTGTAACAGAAGGTAACTTCACTTTAGTGGTTCTTAATGCTCCAGATTTGTCATTCCAATCATAGGTGTGTTTATAAGATGCATCTAGTATTCATCTTGTTGAGGTAAACTGTGAACTGGTGCACCGTCTACAGTTTTTTTTAAAGGTTTCATCGGCACTTTCTACATTTAAACAGACAGAAAAAAGTGTAGAAGAGAAAAATACCGATGTTTTAAAAGTTCTGCTTTTATCCTCAGTAACGCCTTTTCATCGCCTGGCCTTTCGAATCTTTTTCAAATTGGCCTTTTCTGTTACAACATTAGCTGCCCAGCATCCCAAGGTAGAGACATAATTTCCATTCATTCTTCAGACAAGATTTCTAAAATTAATTGGCTTTATTTGACAGATATATAAAAATCTCCAATCTATTCAGCTGCTTTTGTCAACTGTTCCCTTATGTTTGCTGAACCCTGTTTAAGTGTGACACAGCTCGACAGAGGAGTTGAGGACGGCCTATTCAGGGCTGTATGTTGTGCTGCAGCCCTGAATAAAACATTGAATTTATTTTTCAAGGGCTTTGAAATCACCAAAACATGTTTTCCATCCTCAACTTCACTTTTCAGCATCAACACTTTTTAAAACGCCGTGGTAAGTTTGGACTTTTAAATTGCTCCCAACGTTTAGCAAGTTTCCGGTAAAGTTGGTGCCGCTTTGCTGAATTTCAGCAAAACAGCCGATAAGCTGTGTTATAATATACCAGAGATGTTTAAAGTGTGGCTCAGGGGCCATTTATGGCTCTTGGACTGAGTTTTTCTTTGTGGCCCCCAGCTGTGAATTAAGAAAGATGCAGGTGGTTATTTTTAATTTGTGTAAAATTATCAGCAAACGTTAAGCAGAACAAAAGATGTTCAGCTTTCATACTAGGAGTCGCTTTGATTCAGAGACTTTTACTGGAAACTTTGCTGCACACAAATGAGCTTTTATTGACTTTATTAAAACGTTTTGAAAGATCCTGTTCATATCTTATAATTATACGTTCTTATAACTGAGTAATTTGTAGATTCTTTTTAATCGGCATATTTGAATGTGCACGCCTGTTATTTATTTATACTCAGTCACATTGAATTACTTACATCACTTTTAAATATGTAAATTTAATAAACTTTATATCTTATGGCTACATTTGTATTAAAAATATTTAACACCTTACATGGAGGAGCTCGTCAAATAATAAGAAATTTCTAATGGGGGATAAATTTGTTCAGTCCAATCAAATCAAATTTTATTTGTAAAGCACATTTCAGCAGCATTTCAAAGTGCTTTGCATCATTATCACAAACATAAAAACACAGTCAAGCAATATTGAAACAATCAAAAGCTCTACATTATGTCAAGTGCCACTGTTAAATTCGTAATCGATTACGTTTCAAATGTAACTCTAAACAGGCGGGTTTTCAGTCGAGATTTAAAGGCACTCAGTGTTTCAGCTGTTTTTCAGTTTTCTGGAAGTTTGTTCCAGTTTTGTGGTGGATAGAAGCTGGATGCTGCTTCTCCTCGTTTGGTTCTGGTTCTGGGGATGCAGAGCAGAACCAGAACCAGAAGACCTGAGGGGTCTAGATGGTTGCTATGACAACAGCAGATCTTTAACGTGTTGTGGTGCCAAACCGTTCAGTGATTTATAAACTAACAACAGTATTTTAAAGTCTATTGCAGGGGAAGCATTGCTGTGTTTGACTCTCTGTGCTTTTCCTTCAGGTATGAAGGTGAATTTGTGCAGGGGAAGTTCCAGGGAGCCGGTGCTTTCACTCGCTTCGACGGCACGAAGTTTGAGGGCGAATTTAAAGGCGGCTGTGTGGACGGCCACGGTAATCACCTCAAACTTCCCAGAACCCTCTGGGCGCTAGAAATGTACCACAATATTTGGTGGCACTATTGAGATAACAATAAAAATATATATATATTTTTTTTTAGTCGACTGCATTTCTGTGACTCCTTGGCAAATACTGCTTTTTAAAAACGTTCCCATCCAAAACAGGCTCCTTCAGGACGCCACTTACGTAACGAAGTGTGATTTATATCACTAAACTGCATTTAATCCATCCATCCATTTTCTGTTCACCTTGTCCCTTAATGGGGTCGGGAGGAGCTGGTGCCTCTCCAGCTACGTTCCGGGTGAGAGGCGGGTCACCAGTCTGTCGCAGGGCAACACAGAGACACACAACCACGCACTCACACCTAGGGACAATTTGGAGAGGCCAATTAACCTGACAGTCATGTTTTTGGACTGTGGGAGGAAG
>CAEGAE010090651.1:0-30463 GCA_903067095.1 Girardinus metallicus | reverse complement strand
TTTTAATGCTAACGCTATAGCCACCGGAAGTTGTCAAACCCCACATCCGCTTTAAAACGCGGAAGCGTGAAAAAGGTCCATTAACAAAGTTCTGCAAATTCGGCTTATAAGAACACGACATTGATGTGATCTAGAGGACATCATACCCAAGATTTTAACTGCCCAGTTATGAATTATCCAAAGAGACAAGACAGTCGCTGGTACCTGTGAGCAAAAGATAAACAGTAATTTAAACGTGAAAAGAACAACTGAGTGCACAAAACCATTTGCAGCAAAAAAAAAAAAAAAAAAAAAAAAGGATTCGGACTAAAAGACATGTCAAACTCAATATTTGCGGGTCAGTTTAAAGATAAAAAAATCTGAGAAATTATTTGTAGTATTATAATAAAGGCCTTAACACAGTATTTTTATTTCATCAGTAAGCTTCACATGAAAGAAATGGTGTTTAGTTAATATAATGTCTTGGAATAACATGCATGGAAGCATCAGTTTTTTTTCACAGTCTAATTGACACCACAAAAAAATGCATGCCTCTAAGCAAGCATGACAGCAATTGTAGCACCCAGTCCATTAATTACCTACATTGAACTACCTACACTGTAAATAAGTCCAATCCTCATTGCATCTAGACAAAACAATTGCTTGTTCTCCATTTTATTTAGTCATTTATTATATTTTCACCTAAAACGCCTCTGGGGAGGTGACAAAGCATTTAGCAGTTCTTCCGCAGGAAATGACACATTTGTCCTCAGTTTACATTAAACACAACAATTAATGCATGTTAATTCTTACTTATGCTAATTTCATTTGAAACAGGTTGTGAGGTTCTAACGGAGTGGTTGGGTGAGAGAAGAGATCCTCTGGCGACAAACATGCTGCTGTTGTTGTCTCTGGTAGTCCTCCTCACACGTTCACATGTCCTCTGGTGTTAGGAAGCCCTAATGAGGATGTAAAATCAAAACATGACATGCTATGAGCTCCTAAAAATAATTGGGTTGTTTTCTTTAACTGTCAAAAGAAAAAAAAAACACACACACAGAAAGAGATTATTTAGCTGCATTTGAATCAAAAATGTAAAAGGAAAAAAAAAAACACTAAACAGTTTTTACACTAAAAGTTGGGTAATCAGGCTGCTTAGACCATCTTTTAACACTTCTTCATGTTGAAATAAACAATAACCAGCTAAGAACTAAATGTCGTTGTCCTGATAGAATGGAAACATAATATTATGTATTGATTTCTGATCTAAATGCTAATGTAATGCTTTGATGGGCAGTAGTATACCAAACAATGTATGTGGGAAAATATGCTTCAAATGAACTTTAAAGGTCATTGTCTCGTTTACAACTCTTCCTTTTAAGCTGTACTTAAGCTTAGACCACATTCCCATGTCCAAACTTAAATAATATATAAAAAACAATGAAAATGATAAGAACCACCCAAAACTGAAGCCAAGGTTTCCAAGGAGCAATGATTATATTAGGAATAATGATTTTTGATAATCCAAAACAAAAGTAGCTATAACAAAGCATCCAGTTGGAAAGGGGATCCATTAAGTGAAGATTTGGATATTAGGAGGAAGAAAGCTCACTGAAAATGTCAAGTAGGAGATTTAGCAAACTAGAACACTATGGAGGGATTTAAAAGTAAACTATGGCGAGGACAGTCTGCTTATAATCCAAAACAATAATGAGTGACCACTTGGGACGAACCATTATTCTAAACACAAAAATTCTGGAAACATTCTGGTTAAAGGTCATTTTTGCTCCTCTTCTGACCAGTATTATAAACTTGACTGTTTTTGATGGGTGAGGGGAAATATTTCCTCCTTATCTGTGTTTACTTCCAGGGAGCACAGCCACATGTCTTGCTTGGACAGTCTGTGTAGTAAAAGTGCTCCAAATATCCTTATTCTGTCACCAAAAGGCAGTCGTAGATCTATTTACCATAACCCAGTTATAATAATTTTGGTGAGAAAGCAATCTATTTTATGTCCTCAGCTTTAGAGACTGACATGCTTCAAGAAGGATAGATGCTAGAGATGCTACATCAACATCCATATGTAGTAGCATCTTCCAGTCTTACGCCACATGAATCAAAAGGCTCTTTTTGCCTTAAAAATGGCAATTTAAAATTGCTTACCCCCTTTAAAAACCAAATAAAATTCAGGTTGTGACTAATTTATGTTGATAAACAAGTTAATTGTATGAAAAAAAATCAACAACAAAAAACTGTCTCTCACCACTTTGGGTGTAAAGTCTCCATGCTTTGAGTTCATGCTTGTGCAAACCTTGAGCTTCACACTTAATAGCACAATTCCCCTGAGGAACACAACAAGCAATCTATCTGGTGGGTAATGTACTGTACACATGTGCTGTAATGAGATACAATTAAATAAAGCCAAATTGTGTTGACAACTCCTGTGTTTAATTTTAACATCTTTCTAACAATTTAAAGTGGTTTTAATGCATTCTTTTGCAAACAAAATAAAATGCAATACCAGAAGGCAGAAAAAGAATGATGAAAAACATCTTTTTATGTATTTCATAAAAGTGTGCCATCCTATTAGCGTAATCTTCCATCCAGAAACCTGCAAATTGTGCACTTTTGGTTTTACAGTTCCACAAAATGACTTTAATTCCCTTTATTCTCCTGTGTTTCGGGGAATTCACTGAGAAAATGAACAAGACATGGCTCGCACTGTTAAAGACTGTGGCAGTTGGAATATTTCACCTGACACGCACCGTGTAAGTCGCGTGGCACAACCAACCACAACTGGGCCATTAAATATATGTAAATGAAGAGAAACACAAGAGAGCCGGGTGTAACAGCACGCACAAGGGAGAAATGGATCCTGGGTAGTGATTAATTTATTTGATGATGCCCCTAGTGAGGAATTTTAGGTCACAAATGAAATGACAGGATGACAAATTACCATTTTAAGGAATTTACTGGGAATCATTAATGAACAATTGTCAGGTAGTTTACAGCAAGCAGAGGAGACAGAATAAATGTACATCTCTGTCTTTATCTAGGATAAATGACTGAAAACTATTTCTTAAGCTCACTTTTCTATGTTGTATTATCTTTGGGAATGCAGTGAGCTCTAATTTAACAGCAAATATATTTAGTACAAGAAATGGCTCAATTATGTCCCTGTTTGGTGGGAGGTAAAAATATAAATTTGAGGTAGATAACGAGAAGCAGCTTTAAGCTTGTTAATCTGGATTCCCCCTGCTGTGGTGGAACATTACAGTTCCTTATCTGCAGTGACACTCAGAAACACAAGCTTATCAACGTGAAACTTTTGTTCTTTTTCTACACCCGGAGTAAGATGAGCCCAACTTTGAAATCTCTGTCACTACTTCCAAGGAATGCAACCATGAAGCCACCCTGGAGTGAACATGGTTATTCGAGATGTCCTGTTGTCAAATTGATCCTAACAGCTTGAAAAATCAATTTCACTGCAATATACATCAAAAGCTCTAACGATGCTTTGTAATTTTGAGCATTTGTCCAATTAGAAAAAGGATCCTTTAAAGGGATTTTCCTTGTAGGAAGAAATATATAGACTGCTTCTGGCATATCTTAAGCTATGTTGCTTTGCCACTGACAACATA
The DNA here is from genome assembly GCA_903067095.1 of Girardinus metallicus. Lineage (NCBI taxonomy): Eukaryota > Metazoa > Chordata > Actinopteri > Cyprinodontiformes > Poeciliidae > Girardinus > Girardinus metallicus. The sequence continues at coordinate 26,843 of CAEGAE010090651.1, read as the reverse complement.
AATCAATTCATTAATTAAAATTAAGCTTGTGTAAAAGGCAGTATCATAGTTTATTTAAGTGTTAAAGGAGACAGATGGTATTTTAAGAGTCACTGTCAAGCTTGTCTGTACTGTTCATTTTGGTGCCTTTAAATGGCTTTTAAAAGGCAGCGGTAAAAGAGAGCAGAGATGACAGGAGGAATCTTCACTGCATGCATTAATTCGACAGATTCCTTGATTTCCCTCCTGGGCCCCTTTGGGAAGACCCAGTGCTTCAGTAACTCGATGGTGCATTACAGTAGGTGTGACAAATATTGTTGCTCTTGGAAGTGCTAGTTGGTTTACAAATGACATGTCACTGGATGTCTGAAAACACTCATAATTGCACTTTCCAAAACAGAAACAATGTCCCAGTTTGTTCCAAAGTGAAATGTCCTCTTTCTTTCCCCTGACAGGAATGATTTTCTGTCTAATATTGTTGAATCTGTTGGGAGTACATATAATAAAGTAGAATTTTCTCTTAAAATGCAATTACATAGACATTAGTATGGACTTTAAAGTAGTAAACTCCATATATTTTATAAAAGGGTATTGTGATTTCTTCAGTTTTACTTCTTTTGCCAGGTAGACTTAAATGCATATTCCTCATATTTAACTATCTAAAATCTATCCATCCATCTTCTAACGCCCTTGTCCCTAGTAGGGTCGGGAGGGGTGTCTATCTCCAGCTAACGTTCCGGGCGTGAGGCGGGGTTCACCCTGGACAGGTTGCCAGTCTGTCGCAGGGCAACACAGAGACAGACAGGACAAACAACCATGCACACACATGCATGGTTGTTTCTCTCTAAATTCTAGGGAGAATTTAGAGAGAATTCTAGGGAGAATTTAGAGAGACCAATTTACCTGACAGTCATGTTTTTGGACTGTGGGAGGAAGCCGGAGTACCCGGAGAGAATCCACGCACGCACAGGGAGAACATGCAAACTCCGTGCAGAAAAACCCCGGGCCAGGAATCAAACCCAGGACCTTCTTGCTGCAAGGCAACAGTGCTACCACTGTACAGCCTTATCTAAAATCTAATTAAACTAATTTACTTTTCTCATGTTGAAAGGATATTGAAAAAATATTTTCCTTCAGATGTGAAAATTAACAAGCTCTTTAGTTAATCGCCAGCCATTTTCAATACTGTGCAAATATTGTGTAAATGTGTTTATTTGGTGAACTGGACGAGCAACAAAACAAAGAAGGAGTAGTACCTTCTGATGAAAACAGGAACTGCAACAACTCTAAAGTTCAAGCTATGTAAAATGCATTATTCTTTAACAATAAAGAAATAATGTAAATTAAAAGATTCAACAAGTAATTCAGACTGCTGCATTTGAAGTTAAAATATAAATTTATGATTAACTCAGTCAGTTATTTTAGCATGTTCTTCTAGCAACATATGCTCAATTTTTATTAAAGCACACAGAAATTGCTTAGATTATTCTCCTTTCAATCAAACATATTAAATAGAACATTGCAGCAGCTTGATTTGGTGTTTCTAAAATAGATCTTGGTTATTTTTCTTGTGCGTTTCCTCCAACTTAATTACATGAATGAATACTTTGCTTAAAAAAAAGCAACAATCTTATTGAACATCACTGCAGCAATAACACAACAGCATATCTCAGCTCACTGGTTTCTGCACAGATTGTTTTTACTCTCTCCAAGTACTTCATTGGAGGGACACATGTGAATTGGATGTTGAAATTGAAAAGTCATCTAAAGACGTCTAAAGAGATACTTCTGCAGACCAATGATTTGTCTTTTTGGTTAGTGGTGTTAATCTAGTCTCTAAAGTAAGGTAATATTTTGGGTTTATTAATTTCATTAAGACATAGCCAACAACTTAGTTTAATGAGTATTTTGTGTTTGGGGTATATGTTAAGGTCTGCAAGAAATTTTAGTAATACCAAATATAGACAAACGGCAGGCCGACAACATGAAGAATTCACATGTTTTCGTATCATTCATCAATAATAAATAGCATTAGGCTATCCCTACATAACCTCTGACCAATCCTCCTTGGTGTCACAACTGAATGGATGAGTGACCAGGATAATCTTCACACTCTGCATTGGACACACACTGCATGTACCATGAAAGTGACTATGAGCTTCTTTCCAGATTGTGCCCAATTTCATGGTGCTATGCACACATGACAACAGTTCATCACACCGATTGTTATATATTTATGTATTTTTCTATACATCAGTAGAATGCTTTACCATGTATACTAATGCAAGCAATCAAGTGTAAAACTGTACTCAGTAAGTTATTTAAGCAAGCCTTATTCACAACCTTTTTGAGTTGTTCAGCAGTTTGTGTCATCTGGTGCTGTTGAAATTCTTTGACATTCTTTGTAAAATTCTGTGAAAAGTCTGGAATTAAATAAATCAACCCTTAAAAATAATCTAACTTTTGATTTCCATCCATATAGCCATCATTTTTACACGCTTATCCAGTTGAGGTCAAGGGTTTTATCGCCAATGATTATTGGAGAAGAGACAGGGTACCCTCTGGACAGGTTGCTAAACGACTCTGGTTTTATGATCTGCAGCCTCACATTTTAGCTTATTTTTGCAAATATGTATGCTTCGTATGATAAAACAAATGTTCAAATGTTGGTTGAAGTAGATATCTGAAGCTTTCAACTTCTTCCTTCGTTACAACAGTTCAATCTTGTGTTTTCTGTTCAACAACCTCATTATTATGACTGGTTTGTTATGATATGTAAACAGTTGTCAGAAGATAATCTTACAATTTTACTATTTATACTGGTTCCCAGTGTTAAACCCAAAGCAAGTGTCCAATTAAATTATGTTATATTTATAATGTTCTTACTCTCTTAGTCCCTTTATGTATTTTGTATTTATGTATGTACATGCCTCTTTAAGTGTATCCTCATGGCTGTCCTCTTCTGTAAACAGGCTCATTAACAACAAATATGTGAGCCATTTAGGGATCATAAAAACATTGAAGTGTCTGAGCGTGAGGCATTCAGGGAACATCTGTAAGTTCTTTTTGACAGAAAACCAAGTATCAATCACACTCAACTCCTTGACACAAAAACATCATTTCCAGAAATAGATCTGCTCCAATGTTAGATCCAAGAGCAATTTATGGATAACTTAAAACAAATTCCAGAGGAAAAGGTTACAATTGAATGAAATACATAAATCTTTGAAGTGTTACCAATTTCAAGCTGTATCAAGGAGGGACTTTGCTACCTTTAATTAGACTTTCCTCCTCTCGGACTTCATCACCTCGGTATTGCCTAGCAAGAATAAGACAGAGATCCAAGGAATAGACATAGGACCTATGGCCATTAACTGCATCCAACTTCATAAAAGTTATCTAAAGAAGTTGCATCTTGATGCCTTGCATAAACTGTCCCTTCTTAAAGGCTTTTCCATTGCATATTATGTTTTCTTTTCTCTGAAACATCTTTGCCATATATCCCCTTTGGAAGGGGTAAATAATTCCTGTTTGTATAAGAATAAAGGCTGCAAGAAAGTACAAATTGTCAAATACAGTCATAGTAATTAAAAATTACACCCTCTAGCAATTCCTTGAGTTTTCTTGTACACTAGATTTTTAGTAGTTTGTAAAATTATTTCAACCTCAAGAACATGACGCCATACAATAGATATTCTACTGTGCTGTTCTTTATTATACAAAATAATGAATTTTGTGAAAATCCAAAACTCAGAACATGTAAAATACTCAAACTTAAAGTTTTGAACTTTCTTTTCACCATGACTCACCTCTTGCTCACAAATGTGAACAAATCTTTAAAGAAGTGGCTGACTATTATTTGAGATGGGCAGAAAAATACAAGAAAATGTACTGACTTTTAGGAGAGTGTTGTGACATAAAAAAAATCCCAAAAGTGAATCAAAAAAGTAGAGAAGTGCAGCTGAACTTTTTAAACAGTGGTGAACTTGAAACAGTTTTGGAAGATGGTTATGTGAACCAAGTTGAACTTTCCTTGAAGAAAATGCTGACAGCTTTTTGCTGTTTCATTGTGGCTGGTTATACAAGATTACCACTTTGCACCAACATGATGCCATTTCATGTCCACAAACAAGCTATTTTTCCCCCTCCTAAAAATAATGTTTCTTCTTTAACCCAGTGTCTTGAGAAGACTGAAGAAGTATACATTTTAGATAACTACTGAAACATTGCGAAAAACAAACATTTTCAAATTTAAAATTTAGACAACCACGTAATGTAGTGGTACAGAATATCATTGCTAATACAGGCATGGTAAGCTTCAGGCACCATTTTATAAACCCCAAAAATTTGATTCAAAGCATTGGTAATTTCAAAGGCACACAACAGCTAAGAGATAGTTACACAGTTTCACTCCACGTTTAACAACTTCCACTACCAATCAGTGACATTAGCGTTAGCCTTGTTAACTGTTATAAAGGTCTTTCTGTGTATTATTCATATCCCACATAGTCCATGGCAGATTGAACCCATGTTACGACCCAGCTCAGACAGGGGGAAGGAGAAGTAACATTAAGGAAACCTAGATGTTAAATTGTTTATCAGTTTGGGGTTTATTGTTTGGGTTTAACAAAATAAAAAGGTAAAATAAAACTACAATCAAAAGTTAGGGTCTTATAACCAAAAATACTAAACAAAACAATATCCACAAAACAACCAGAGTTGTAAACCAAAGATCTTAACCAAACAAGATTGGACCAAAAACCTAAGGTTAAACAAAAAACAACAAAACTCTAGTAGGCTACTATAAGCTTACATACAAAGCCCCCACAGGTACTATCAAAGGTAACAAAATTTACAAAGGCTAACAAAAAGATAATGCTGCGTACAGCAGTCAACAAACACCCAGCAAAGTGGCAAGCTGTCTGGACAAAGAATCAGCCGCAACTTCTCCCAGGAAGTCTTGGGTTTAAAAACGGAGGCCTCATCAGGGATTGGTGGAGCTGATAATTGGTGAGCCAATCAGCTCTGCTGTAGGCTTCAGGGAGTGGCACAGGAGGATGAGGGCTGCATCCATTTCCCAGTGGAGTCAATTTGGTTGGGAAGCTGCAGATATACAGACACGGAAGAGAAAAAATAAAAACATACAAGGCCACCGGCCGTAACAAACCACAAAAAGAATAAAACAGCAACTCTCAGAAGCATAAACCATTGTGCCAACTCTTCAGTAAGAATAGTATCAATTAGCTTTCCTAAAATTTTAATAATTATTTGAGTACAGTATCAGCAATGGGTACTATTGGAGAGGGGAATGATGTTATGACAGCTAAAAAGTGCTAGATTTGTTGTTAGTCATCTTTTCTTCTGAAAAGGATCTGTAGAAGGATCTGAGTACTTCCTAAAGGTCATAAAGTTACTAAGTTGGCAATACTAACCTGTACCCAACATACTACTCACAGCAGGTTTCGGCAACCAGCTCCACATGTACACTTAAAGTTCAAGTAATCTATCAGTCAAAAACAAAAGCCTTTTGATATCATGGAAATTTAAATGTTCATATAAAAAAATTTGAGATTACTAAGTATAGTGTATTACATAATTGCAGTCTTTCAGTTATTAAAACAGTTTACGCCTAAAACAATAAGGTCAGATAAATTAAGACTTGGCAACACAGGACCTGGAAATCAGCTATTGGACTGAGAACAGATTGGTTGCATCAGTTCAATATCTAATCCAAGAACAACGTCAGTTATCAAAATCAATGTCAGTATTGGATCAGATCTGCTCCATCTCTTCCTATTTGTCAAATGCATCTTTTATTTTTCTTAGCTGGGGCTGCTAATTGGACAAAAATGTACAAATCTGAAATGTAAAGATCACTTTTATCATTTGTAAGGAAAAAAAAAGTATGTATTCAGTCGCATTGCTCTTCTCTCTCTCTATGGTTCTTTGCAAAGAGAACAAGTTAAATGCAGCTGATGTGGTGTGGTTGGGTTTGATTAACCTCTGTTCTAAACCGCCGCCCAACGCAGTATCATTGCCTATTGACCTGACGTTGCTAAAGGAGTAGAGCCAGCGCAAAGGTGTGATAGCTGGGGTAACAGACTCCCAGCCTAATTGTCTGTTCTTTCTAACTTGAAGTTATTGGCAGCTGCCACTGTCTCAAGCATTTCTTTCTGGATGTGGAAAAATGAAGCCTGGCCAGCTAATTGCAATGGCCTTTTCATCATCTCAAATCAAACACTTTCATACAAGCCAGAGGAGGCAGCATCCTTGCAGACCTTTAGTGGAGTACTACAAGTACAGCTCTAAGCTTAGAGCTGGACAGGCACATTACCACCATCACCTTCCCAGTGTTTTATGCACTCTCTCTCACAAGCTCTCTTTGGTTGTTTGGCACACAACCTCGCTGACCTGCCTTTTCTTTCCCCTTTTACCTGAATAAGATAACCCTATTTTACCAGTCATTTAGAGACGGTGGCTGGCAGCCATCCTCAAAGGTGGGTGTAAGTAGGGGTGGGATGGTGGGGTGGTCGGAAAGTTCAGTGCCGGTGGATTGTGAGGGAGGGCAACTGGTCCTCCTGACAAGAGATCAATACTGTCCTCCGAGTGGCTGGAGTCAAGCTGCTGGGTCTGACAGGGGGCCGTGTGGCGTAATTGGATCAGGGGGCCCAGCAAGTTGCCTGCCCACCCCCCTTCAGCACTGTCACAGCTGTCACATGTCATCCCCCGTGCTGCTGTCACCCCAGGAGGCTAGCGGGTCTCTTCTATTCCCCTTTTTCCTCGTTGCACCCATGCAAATGTCCACTTAGCAGATGAATGCTGGCAATATTAGGCCCATTCTTCATGCTTTTATGCAAAAGCAAAATCTATGTCATTTGAGAATTTCATGGAAATAGAGTCGCCATTTACTCAGAGGTAGGAGAGGGAAACCGCCCTTAAAAAGTGAAAATGGGTTTGTTCAGCTTATTAAAAATGGAGAGAAAATAAAGCTTTGGAAAAACAAACATTGAGTGCGTTGGGTATTAGAGGAAATAAAAAGAAAAATACTTTATTGAACAAATAATGAAAAATATCTCCCCGCTATATTACCTCATATACCTCACCAGTAACACTTAATCCAAAACTATTGATTGATGTGTAAGCTCTAGGAAAGTCTGTAAAATGAAGCCTGTACTGTGATGTGTTGGTTGTTTTCCAATAAATACTGTTTTCAATGATCTATGGCCCCTCTGATCAGACAGGATGTCCAGTATCTAAATTAACTTTCTTTCAAAATATGACACCTGATCAGTTTAATTTGTAATTAAAAAAAAAAAAAAAAAAAAAAAAACAAGGGGTAGATGATCAATTTTTAAAGACAAGTATGCTGTATATGTACAGTAGTAACAAAGCTTCTAATTGTTTACAGTAAGAGAAGCTACAGCATATTCCAGCTCAATGCTGTGTAATATTTAATTCCTGAAGGACAAATGAAGATGTTTTTGTTCACCAAAATTAAATCACTTCCCAAATCTGCTGGGTTTTTGTAAGCGTCTGGTAATGGTTGGCATTTCATCAAAACTAGCCCAGAATGCAATCGCAGAAATCACGCATCTTCTGACAGACACAGATATACTTCTGAGTGCACACATCACAGAGAGGGCTGGATTAAAGACTGGTTAAACATTAAAAAGGCATCCATGTGTAAATCTAAAGCGCCGAATAGGAGAAGTTGTCTATGATGCTATCCTCCAAGAGACTTTCTGCTCTCCATTTTCACACGCTTAATCAAATTAAAAGCTTAGCAGACGCATGATCATTGGATTACCACTGACACATGTACAATTCCTTTTAGTTTGGGCAAATAATGGGTAAATTCTGGCACGAGCTATTCAGCAGCTTCATTTTATTGTACTGTATTTTGGAAGTCTGTGGAGTCTTGAATAGAGCAGATTTACAATTTTAACTTAACATTTTAAAAAGAAATTGTGACATATTTTATCAGATTGTGCACAAATTATGGTCCAAATGCAAAAAAAAAAACAAAAAAAAAAACTATCTTTTTTCACTGGTGTTATTTGCTTTAGACACAATCCTAGCTTTTCGAAAAGTATGGGCATGTTTACCGACGGATGTGCACGCACTCACACTATGAGAGCTAATAAAGTAATGCAGCATGCACTGAGCTCACATAGAAACACACCCGAGTGAAGCTGAATCACTGTTTTACTGATCTATGACAGCAAAGCCTCCTTCAGGGACTGCACGTTCACCTTGGCGGTCTCAACGGTTCAGTGCCTGTGAGGACGTGGTTAACAAATGGGAGGGAAACTGGCCAACTTCGAGGCGGCTACAGGCTTGTGCTAAGTGATCTGTATTCCCTGTGAATCTGCTGTTCCTTAACCCTGTGAAATTAAGACCACTTCCTGAAACTACCCCCCGACCTCCAACATAATACAAAATTCAAAAGCCATCATGCATCAGTGTCTTCATGTAATGTAAAAGGAAAACAGGCCAAGGTAAAGCCAAGAATTGTATTCCCTAAACCTCTTTTACTTAACTGTGCCTTGCAACTGTAGCCATACTATTTGGACATTTAACACTTAATGTTACTGCTAAATGTGAATGGGTTTTATGTAAAAGAAAAAAGACAAAACACTACCTAATTTTGGAGAAAAAATTGGTTCAGTTTTAAATTTTTTTACAACTGTAAATCTAAAGAGCAGCTTTCATTTGAACTCAGCTGCCTTTACTCTGTCATACCTAAAAAGTCATACAATCGGAGAGATTCCCCCTACATTCAATTTAATCTCCATATTAACACAACTGCTCTGTGAGGCTTAAGAGATTGATTTCTAGATCATCAGTGAACAAGATAGACCAATAAAGAAACAGAGACATCACAAATTACACTGTGGAGACGTTTAGAGCAAGCTAGGTTATAAAATAGCATCCCAAGCATTGACAATTTCAATCCATCCTTCTAAAAATACATGTGGCACAACTTCAGACCTAGTTGTCTATACAACTTGTGAGGTCTTTACTAACACTGGAGGAGTTACAAAGATCCACAGCTCAGATGGAAGAATGTCTTGACAATAGTCTGGCCTTTTAGGAGTAGTAAGAATGATTGCAATACCTGAAGGAAAGTCACAAGGGATGCAGTTTGCAATTTACAATAAGCTATGTAAAGGACACAGCAAAAATGTGCAAAAAGTATGAGAAGAACTGAACTTTTTGGCCAAAATACAACACTGTATGCACATTATTATGGTTTAATCATCCTTAACTCTGAAAGACTGGCAGTTGAAATTGCAGTGCAAGGTGGTTCCACAAACTTTTGAGTCAAATAGGGTTTAAAACAAATTAATGGCAGATTTTTTAGGGAAGGGGGTGAATGCAAAGCAAACATGTATCCTTTTCCTTTCACCTAACTATACACACATTGTACTGATCTATAAAATATTTTCCCAATAAAATATTAAAATTTGTAGTAGCAATGTGACAAAAAAAAAGTTAACATAGTGTAAATACCTTTGCAAGACTGTATCCTGTAATTACCCAGAGTATGCTAAATGAGTTGACTGCTTAATTTTTCCCCTGCTCTTTCTCAATTGTGGAGGATTTTCTGCACTGTAAGATTTAGATGAGGCTACACCTAAGTTTTGTCTTGGTGTTTTGTAGACATAATTTACCAGATACTTCCCGCTGTAAGACCGTTAACAGTATAAAGAACACTGCTCTTAGAGTATCGGAGGAAAGTAAAGATTGGCAGGTGAAAGTGAGGCTTACAGGCTGACCTACACACAAGACCTCTTCATCCGTGACTCATAATCACTACTCTGGGGGAGTCACATGGTCTGCTAAAAGGCAGCCAAAGCCATTATGGGGTGCTTAAAACTCCACTTAAAGATCACTTTATAGCCTATTACTTTAGCTGTGGTTAGGTATTTACATGACACCTCCAGCAGCTTTTTGGTTTAGTAATACCTTCGCTTGAGGGTACAGGATGTTCATTTGCCGTCAGCTGTGACAAAAGTAGTCAACATTCAAGCAATCGTTATACAGAAGTAAAATGCACCTTCATTTGCTTGATGGAAATGATCTTGGCACTGAATAAAAGAATAAGATAATGAAAGTGCTAAATATTCAGAGATCCACAGGGTGACAAAAAACAAATTTCATATTTTCTTTGCCCAAAAAGGACATTTCTCATTTTCTGTGTGAACATTTGTTTGGTGGCATGATTTGTCGCTGCTGTTACATTGAGTATTACATGACCGCAGTCCGATCCCCAGCAGAGCAAGCTTGGATCAGTGGAGACAGCTCCTACCCCGGGGTCAGCCATGACCGCGAGACCACACCACTCTGACATGACGCGGGGCTGGGGCGATGGCGTGTAAATAAAGGGAGAGAATTGAGAATCTTGTCATGGCTGCAGCAAGCAGAGAAGATTAAGCAGAGATGGTTGCCTCCAAACCTGACTACGAGGGGATTTGTAGCTCTGTGTGGTGGCTTGGTCGTTGGCTGTGGAAGAGAATGACAACCTCGACTTTTAGATTCCATGGAGCTTGAGAACTAAGAATATGTCACACAATTCAATTTAGCTAAGCACCGATTCACCACCATATTGCTCCAAGGCATCTTACAAGGCAATCCGGTCCAATTTGATATCTGGCTCAAATTCCAGTTTTTGTTTTTTACCCAATCTAATCTATTTGAGTATAATCAAGTTATACTCAAATAATCCAAATACAATCCAAAAATTGTACTGAAGCAATCCGATTATTGAGGAATGAACTGAAGCAATGTAAAGTAATGACCACACATTGTTAATAATGTTGCCCAGCTAAGCTCTGAAGGATTGAACCAAGAGCACTTTCTCTGAGAAAGAGTTAATAACAATAATCAAGCAAGGGGACACAACTAAAGGCAGACTCATTGAACTGGAGTTATTTGAATTGGAATGAGAAAAACAAAGACATAATATACACAAGAATCTTATATAACCTAATAAAATTCTTATGAACTAATAAATAGCTGATGAAAAACAAAAATGAAGATCAACAAAGTGGCCAAGGTAGAAATTATGCTACAAAGTTTTGCCTCAGATTTATAATTGTATACGAGAAGGAAGATGCATCATAGTTCACGTTAGTCAGCAAGGCTTCTAATTACAACTCTTTTTCCAGAACTTTAAACATATGGCAGATAATCATCCTAAATAAAAGGCTATTATCAGGCGTTTTCTGACAATTAAGCCACAGATGGATCAAAGCAATTATTTTACTTCAATATTTCTGTTCCCTGCTCTGTGTGAACTCCAGGCATTGTGCAAATGCCTTCTCAACAAAGGATTACAATCAATTAAACATTTATGGAAATGGCATTGCTTCCTGCAACAGTGAGCCATTTCCCCTGACATTTTGAACCTATTATATTTTCAGACATTTTTGATGATGTTCCTGGCTTGTGGACACTTTGATAAACACTGACAAGGAAGAAACTGTAGGGAGGTAACAGAGGTTTCCTTTGTTTAACTGTTGTGTTTCTGCCCTGTTGCCAGCTTTCAATTGAAAGTTAGTTAAATTACAACTCAGAGAAATGTAATTAATAAACAAATTATTGGAAAATAATAAAATAATTCACACAATAACATATTCAATTTTTAACTTTACAAAGCTGTGTTCAGTATAAAAACTGTTTTTACATAACTGTATTTTTAAAGTGACGGGAAAATTTGAAAAACTTGTACAGCAAAAATAAAATTAATTTGTTCTTTTCCTAAAACTTCTAAACAAAATATATATTTTTTCTAAAGTAAATCTGTGGTTAGCAGTAGTTCTCAGTTCTTCACTATCTTCTATTTTTCAGATTTATCTGTTTTGATGCCTGTTATATTTGCACGCTAAATGTGACATTCTTCTGACAGCTAATACAAGTGAGGCCATGAGAAGAATTTGCCAGTCTTTCCTAAAGTGTTTGCTCAAGGATAGAACTGTAACAAACATCTCTATATTCTGCATACAACAACCTATTTTTTTTTTTTTACACATTTTTTTCCAACTTTTCCTAGCTAATGTTAACTCAACTTGGAACCATTGCTCAGGTTCCAAACATGACCCTGAGTTTTCAACTTACTTTTTCTTCAAAAAATAAATTGTCATCTTTCAATGTCTGACAAAAGAATCTACTTAGTCAGTCACTTAATCTGTATGTCATTAAATTGACCTTAAAGAATAAAGTTAAAACAATCTTTGATCAGGACATGCATTTTAAACCCCAAGTTTCTAGGATCTCCTGCTTTCGCTCCACATTTTTTCCAAAATTAGAAATGTCCTGTTCAGGAGTGATGCTGAAAAGCTAGCCCAGAGATATGCAATTTAAAGGCTGGACTACTGCAACCTTTTACTGTAGGAAGTCCACAAAATGCAGTTAAAACCCTTCAGCTGATCCAAAACCCTGCACCAAGAGTCCTGATTAAAATTAAAAGGAGTGATCCTATTTCTTGTTTTGCTATCTTTTACTGGCCCTGTGTTAAGTCTCCTTTTCACATAGAAAGCTCCTTATAATCAAGCTCCATCATAGAGATTGAATTATTTCATATGTACCTAACAGAGCATTTTGCTCTCAGACTACGGGTTTAATGCCCCACTTTAAACCTTTGTTTTTTTATAAAACATAGTTAGAGTGGCTTAGGTTATTCTGAGCTATCACTTCAGCTGCTATAGGTTTAGACTGCCCACCTTTCCTCACTATGCTATGTTTTCTACTGCTCTACATTTTCTATAACACTTACTACTGTTTTTCAGCTTTTAACTTTATTATTTCTCTCAATTTTTTATTTTCATAGAAGCTTGGATTGAACCAAAGTTAATGACTCAATGCACGCCACAGTTCACTGTCACTACAAGCAAATTCAGGAGAAGTGAATGCTACAAGTCAGTGACTGCTGACAGACTGCTGAGTTTCTTTAAATAGAAAACATTTGGTTGGACAATAAATGCTGCATTGTTTTATAGATAGGGTCAATTGGAATGGATGTACCTGACTTGAAATCTGTGATTTGATAATAAGTATTTAATTTATGTATTTTGTTTGTAAAGTAACTTAAGATGATAATTGTTTTGATTTGATGCTATATAAATAAAGTTAGTAGAATTAATCTGAATATCTGCAAAATATACATGTGTGTTCATCACAGCTTTAAGATGTTGCATGTGTACATGAGGGGCAGAGGTGCGGAGCAAGGATGGAGAGAAGATTCTGTAATTCCTGCTGCTTTTCTGACAAAAGAAGTTTGGATAAACAGCATGGTTCATTCCATTGTCATTTTTCATCCAACCTCCATATAATAGAAATTTTAACAGTCATAGCACATTAACCTTCTGTGTGCTTTCCATCTTTGATACATTTACATGCATACTGATCGAAGCCGCGTTTGGGAAATTATTGCTTTTCCATTTTATTCTTACAGACTTGACCTTCCTCCTCCAAATAATCAAAACGCCTATAGTGGAATATTTAGTCATAGTAATCATATAAATAATGAATACAGTAAGATGATATTACTTTAGGATCACGTGGGAAGACCATGTCTTCTTTTTGACCTGTGACTTAAGCCTTACATACGACTGTGCTTTAGAAAATTCTGAAAATATTCAGCTTTCACAGGAAAAAGGGGTTTTTATGCACATTAGACTTAAAACAGCAAAGTGACAATTACAGGGATGGAGACAACATGACTAAAGTGACTGAATTGATGTAATATTTAGTTTGCTAAACACAATTGCAACAATTATTCTAAATAAAATACCAAATATTTTTCTAAATAAGTCAACTCACTTATAGATTTGCCTTATTTCTGAAAAAAGTAAATAAAACATCCAAACCTCAGCACTACTCTTTGAAAATTTACCAAATTTTTGTGCCTACGTGCATGAAGTGAACAAGTTTGTTTGTTATCAGACTTTGAACTATTGGAAACCATAGCTCACATCCTTGAAACACTTACATACGTAGTCAAAAAAGGCACAACTTTTTTTGCTTCTGTCCAACATTAAATCAGACTAAATGTCTCCTGTTTTCAATTAGTTAGAATTGCCACAAATACTTATATTTGATAAATGCCAGAATGACAAGCAAGATAACCTTTCAGATAATGTTGTATTGCTTTCTTCAAAGTCAGAACTTTACTTATGCTAGTACACTGTACTTTGAAACAACTTGAAAAAGCCAAAAAGGTCCCATGGCCTTGTAAGTTTCTCATGCTGATTCTGGGGTTAGCTCTCAGACTAAGTGAAATACAAGAAAACCTGCAGAATATTAAGGGGTACGACCCCAAACAAACCGTTTTCTGGTGTGAGATAATGATAAATAAATAAAAAAAATACCTGTCTGTTTCCAAACATCTAAAGGTGCCATGATTATCTGCTCAAACAATTATTAGTATAAACAACATGACATCATAGGAATGTCTATCCCTCATACCATTCAGCAACGAGGTTCTGTTTGGCAGAGATGGATGTACTGGTGTAAAATGTGTGAGACAATACAAGAACAAAGCAAAACACCTTTTTCAAGATTCTATCTGGGGTCACTCTGAAAGAAATAAATCATGTACTAAAAAAGCACTATGAAAAATCCACATCACACCTTAAAAATACACTTTGTGACAGGTGACTTACTTTAGGAGATGTGTCTCCATGTCAAAAAAAGAGGGACGTTTAAGAGCGAACATAATCCCAAATGTAAAGTGCAGGAGTGGCAGTATAAAGATGTGTGCATGTTTTTTGTGAATGGGGGAAGAGTGCAGATATTAAGAAAAGACAGTCGCATGGAAATGTGGAAGCAACATCGTAGGAAAGCCAGGAAATTAAATCTTAGGACACAAGGATAAAGACAATGAGCATACAACCAAATTTATTATAAAGTGACTTAAGGACACTGAATGTTTTTTAGTCACTGTCTTAAACCTCTGACTGTCACATATACGATGTTTGAGCAGAGTAGACAATTTAACACTAAAATAATATATGTCACCTTCAGAAGTTGAACATTTGAAAGTTTGGTGAATATAAATAATTTTGGTATTCCTAACTGCCCTAAAAGACTAACATTTTTATTTTTGCATTTATCTCAGACAGTGAAAAACATTTTATTCATCTTTCATGCAGTGAATATCTGATTTCCACTGTTCCTCTGACAGTCACGAATGCTCCCTCTTTTTATGACATGTTTTGCCCTCTAAAGCAGAGTTGACAACAATGTTGACTGAGCTGTACTTGTGATATGCTTCACACTGGACTGTATTCACTACACTTTAACCAAATTAGTAATGCTTTCACCAGGTGTATTACCAAATTTGAAACTGTATTATGAGAATATCCATATGCACTGTGAGGCATGTAAAAAGAGATAGCACCCTCCATACCAATATGAAAATCAACATGTCCCCTATTCCACATATAATCAGTCATCCCACTGCAGGAAAAGATATCAGCCAAGCTTTCCATTTACTGATAGTGTCATGCGGTGGCATTAGGAAATCAACCTGAATGTGTTTGGGTAGATAACTGAACATGTTGGGTGTCCACCAGAGATACATGTACACAAAACAGCGCACAGAGAGGGGCAGAGCTAATTGACTAGGTAGCAGTTGGCCAAGGTTGTTGCGGCAGGTCTCGGGAATCGAGTGGACGAGGAGCTTACAGAGAGGCTAGACAGAGAGCAAAAGATTAGTGCTGACGTCTCTGCCACATCAATTACAACCTGCTGCTTGGCTGGGGAGAAATCCCCACGACTGCCTCTTCAAGGCCGCCAAGCACAAACTGGGTGTGTCAGAGGTCATCCAGGGGAGGAAGCACAGGGCCACAGTGGTCCCAGTGGGAGTCTCTCCTGTGGGCTGGTAGCTCAGACTCCCCTGTGGAGGGAGTTGCCAGAGAGAGTTTCAGAGCAAACATCAGGGCTGTCACTCATAGAAGTCACATGATACAGCATGTTGTGTGGGTGTGTGTGTGTGTGTGTGTGGGGGGGGGGTAGCAGTAAGATTGTATTATGGGATATTAAATATATATAATCTAAGTAATACATTTTAAAATACATTTGTTTAAGACAAATCTTAAAGTTATATTCATTTGTTATGTCCTAAAGAGGTGGTATTTATATGGGGAGCCAGAATCACTGAACGTTTCTGCTGTAAGAACCCTATATTGGCTTTATTAAAGAAAATTACTCCAACTTAGTAAAATGAGAAAGTTTCAGTATTGGGGGGAATTCAATTCTCTATCCACCTTTGATTAGTTTAGCTCTATTGAAAGGGAAGAAAAATTAATTTGTTTACAAGCAAACATTCTTAATAAGTGAGAAAATGGTTCACATCCCACCTTTCTAGAATAGGTTTACAACATTATTTAATATTCAAGCAACCATGTATGCTATGAACAGACACACCAGGTTTTATCCTATGCAGCCTGTTTTTCATGGACAATCCAGATGAATTTATGAGAGAAAAATTAGAGTGCTTGTTGTTAGTGCATCGCTCGCCAAGGAGGACACAGTAGAGGTGTCGGCAAACATAATCCTACTCTGTGTGCACAAATGATTAGCTATGAAATTGTACTTGTAGGTTCATTTGCACTTGTAGGCTTTAAAGCTGCAGTAGGTAACTTTTATATTAAAAAAATTGTACATATATTTTTGTAAAATGTCATTATGTCGTGAGAGTATATCATAGTGGTGATAATCTGTCTTATTTGTGCTAATGACAAAGAAATAAGTTACCATAACAGGAAAATTGTTTATCTACAATTATCAGTGACCATGCTAACTAGGCTGAGCATTCACAACAAGGTCTGCTGGGGTAGGAGCTGTAGCGTAGCGGAGAGCAAGGAGGAGGGCATAATATTCATGCAGTTTGTTTAATTCTTTTTTCCCCTCTTAATTTTCTCTTTCAGACTATTATAATTGAAGTTGGTAAAAGAAATACTTATCAATGTGAGCATAAGAAGTACTTTGCTCAAATACTATAAACTGTCCAAAATGATAACAGTTATGATGGTTGGGCTGACGTTTTATGTTAGTGTTTCTAATTAAATCTAATGGGTCTTTCAATGCCCATAGATTTAACTATTCTGAAAATAATGATAAAAAAAAATTGATTCTAAGTATGCAGTGCTGGTGAATACATACCTGTAAAGCGATTGCTGTTGCAGTTCAAAATATTGACTCGAGGGGTCTCAATAAAAATGTGTATACGATATTTTTTTTTTTTAATAAAATGTAGAGAGTCATGTATCATTTTCCTTTCACATACCAATTACTCATTACTTTGTGTAGTTCTGTCTCACAAACTCCCAATAGTACATTAGGGATTGTGGTTTTAACGTGACAAAATTTAGAAAGTGTGAAACAGTGAGTACTTTGGAGAGACAGTCATTGCTGTATAACTCTCATACAAACAATTTCTACAACTGCTGACTCCAATCTATATTCTAGAGTAAATAACCCAAACACAACATCTTGGTTAGGTGGCCACCAGTCCTGAACGGCAGGATGCCATCAGACAGCGTTAGGCTAGCTCTTCATCCTACACATTGTTGTTGGGCCAGTCAGAACCCCCGCCCCAGTGCATCCAGATCTGCATCCCTAGCAGTGGGGAGCTGACACTGGGCATTAGACAGTGGGACTGCTGATAGTACCAACACCCTCGCCTTCAGCTTGAACCCCTGCTACGAACCTGCAAAATGAGGCATTGAAGCATTAAGACTGTTCAAAATATCCAGGCACCCAAACTCTCTGAACAGTGTAATTCTATAAACAGGGTTGATCTAAATTGCACATGTACATCCAGAATGTTTCTTTTAAAATCACAGTCCATAAAGTTGGCCTCTGCAGGGTGTACCTTGCTTCTCAACTGCTACAATAGGCTCTAAGCCTGCTGTGATCCCGAATGGATAGATGAATGCTCAGTTTCTTCTTCTGCAAAATCTCTTTTCTTCAATCATGCCATATTCAAAAAGATTATCTAATACCTTTGTGTAAATGAAGTATTTCAAGTTGTACACTCACCCAAATTGATGTGATGAGGCATTAAAAAAGATTGCTTCTTTTCTTCCTTAAAAAACAAAACAGGACTTCAGAGCCTTACAGAATAGTCATAATCCTATTAACTTTAATTAGATCTATGCGATACTCACCTTCCTTCTGTGACAACAAATTAATGATAAGTCAAAGAGAATTAAAACTGTGGTAAGTAAAACTCATCTCTTCCCCCTAAGGCTCTCCACTGGGTCCCAGCCTCACCTAAAAGCTCATGAGAATTTAGATCAAACCCCTCCTGTGTAGAGCTGAGCGAGACCAGCCATAAATTGCTAATAGACTAAATGGAACGAGGTAGGAGGCTCCCACTCAGCAGCAATTACCCCTTAGATATAGTCATTCATATCCCTGCATGTCTGGTTACATCAGGGCAGCTTTGTCGTGCTGGCTTTGCTGTGCTGCACTGGGTTGGTTGGAGGACTGACCACAGAAATCAAGTAGCAGGGGAGCATTTGAAAACAACAAAGTGTCGTTTGACTGGGTGGCCGTTCAAGAGAATGGTGCCCCTTCCTGCCTTTCATGTAGCTTTGTATAATCAATTATTAATCAAAGTTGTATTTTGAAATCGAAATTCAAAAGACAAGACTTTCACATTTAAGTGCCTTCCTGTGTGTTTTATTTGCTTAGTTGCCTTTTCATGCCTTTGCTTATAATGCTTGATGCGTTTCTTAAATTGAGCTGTCTTGTGAGTTTCATCTTTAGAGGTGTTTGGTGGATCATGGAGGCTTTATCTCCATTAGACAAAAGAAATTGTGCTGTTTAATGCATGTAGCCATATCATAAATTTTCTATCGCATAAATTTGTATTTACTTTACAGCTTTTCAACAAATAAGTAATTTCTTCTTGGGGATCATTAAAGTATATTCCATTCTATCTATGCTATAACTTATCAGGACATTTTAAAATTAGCAGTTTTGTTTCCCTTAAACTTTATCTAGCTGTGCATTACTCTCTGCAACATGCATCCTCACCATGTGCTATAAATCAGCTGCATATTTCCACAATAGTCTTACCATTTATGATCACACCATAGTTAATAAAAAGTTGACATAAAAATTGATAAATTAACATGAATTACTTCACCTTAGAAGCTGTGATTTTAAAACAGATTTTTAAATTGAGAATTGCCGGAATAATTCTTCTTTAAAATATCTGAACCAAATTTACATGATTTTTTATTTAAGGACAAACTTTCACAGCACTGCTTCTAGTGTCAAAAAACTGATCTATGAGAGAATGTAGTTTGGCCACACAACACAAAAAACAGTCACAAGGTAGAGAATAAAAAACTCCACAACAAAGGAGTTATTGATTAATCAATACAACTGCAATAAAAAAGGAGCGTCTTAATATCATGCCCACTTTGTCTTCCCACCATTGCGTCCTTACGAAGACAATTCATCTCAAAATAGTTGGTCTTTGTAGCGATTCATGTAAAGATACCTTTCAGCCATATCTACAATAAGCAATGAATTTTCGCAGTAAATACTATGATTAATTAATTTTGTTTTCTTAAGCAAACACAAAATGGAGAGATTCTGACAAGAATAACTCTCCAGTTGATGCGTTGTTCCCTTTTCTGTGGAATAACCCCGAATGAACATCCATGAATAAATATTCTGCCACTTGCAACTCAATTCAACAACTTGATAAAATATTCATCCATTGTTTGGGAATCTCCAACTCCTCTGTCCACCTCTTATTGTTAGACAAATTGAAGTGTGCTCTGGGAGGGAGCCCAGCGGTAAACACAGAGAATTTATTTAGCCATCCCATTCCAGGGCAGGGTGGAGAGCTGGGTCGTTCAAAGGCTGAGGCAACAATGCGAGTGACACCGGGTCATTCGGGCTCCTCACAGTCACCTGGCTGATAGAATTGTTCTGGGGAAGATAGGAGGGACGTATGAAGCTTTTTTGTCACTGCCATACCTTATGATTGATGGTTCCATGGTCGCAGTGAATCTGGCCTTTTTAAATAATTTATGTCGACCATCGCTGTGGACAAGAAGCTTATAAAGGGGTTGTTATTTTTTCCATTGACTGGACAGATCAATACTTTAAAGACATAACATAGCCACTAATGAACTACTTAAATGGCTCTCTGGAGTGCAAACAATTCACTTGAAGCAGAGGAATAAAACTGTTTTATTGCATTTTTGCAGTTTTAGTTTAGTGTAAGGAAAGAGCAAAGAAAGAGAGCAATCCAAAGCAGGTTTTATCTTGCTTTCCCACCACCTCCCCAACCTCTAAAGAATGATTTAAAGGGTATATTTCATTTTTAAAACTGTTAAAAATGAATCTTCAGACCAGGCTTCTTCATCAGGATAGTTCAAATATTTATCTTTCAAAAAATCTAAATAAATTAATCAACTTCGAATGCAACCAAAAACACAGAACTTGGGAAATTAATGCAGAACTCTATATCCACTAAAAACTACAGTATAAATAACAAAATATTATTGTTAAACTTAAACATTGTTTATGGTAATTTGTCCAGTGATAAGAGGATGAAGTGAACAAAGATGTTGTCTAAAAGTAACAGCTTGGTGATCATATATAAGAAATTTGACTTTGCAATCTGACACCTTGAAATTGGCCTCTTTTTCTTTAAGAAGTTCCTACCCATTCTGAAGTAGTTTGTATAATATGCTCAGCAGACATGCAGTTCCACCAAGTGTTTGATAATTCCTGCTGCCGTCAGCTTGAAGAAGGTGACTAGGAAAGGTGTGTAGTGAAGACATTTAGACACTCCCATTGGGAGCCATTCAACTCCATTTTAATTCAATTTTACATAATCACCGTTACCCCAATTGTGCTCACTAATATGGACACAATTGCCATTTTTATTTATTTTTTAACATATTTAAGATTTAAAGGTTTTGCAATTCTGGAATATGATTAGATTTGCCCTTTAACCATTCCATTACTTTATGACAAAGTACCTCCATACTTTCTCGATTAATTTCCTTTTCTGTAAGTCAAATAAAACATTTCTAACAAATTGTCCATTTTAATAATCCATGCTTTTTCAGACCCATATTTCTAGAATTGTACATTAGTTTTAACTTTTTGGTCATTAAATACAAAATATCTATCTAATAAACTTTATCTTCTGTAAATAGTTGCTTTGGCATCTGGAATAACTTTGCTCAAAATGGGTAATACTCAGACTTGTATGATCTTGACTGGAATATCAAAGATTAGATAAGAACATTTATCCTAACTAGATCCAGTTTTGGAAACGGATCCAGTTAAAAACAGGAACCTTATTGAGAGGCCAAAAGCACAGCGAAGTTGTCTTACCTAATTTTGATTGGGTAAAGACAAATGTTGACTGAGAGCAGTACCTTAGATAATTAAAGATATTGCAAACTGTCTAAATGTAACATAATATTTAGATAGTAAATAAAACAAAGAAACATAAATAAAATCACAAGAAGTAGACTGGAAATTAAAATATTTGTCCAACACGTTGTTGTTATTATTTTTAAATTTAGAAAATGATTAAAAAAAAAACTAATTCCATACTTCTCAAGATTGCATAGAAACCTTGAAATAAAAACCTGTGCTGAGTTCTTTATGCACCCATAGCACAGAAACATAAGAAAAAAAACACATCTCTACTTAAACAGATTACACCTGTCCTGTTTCAGCTAATAAACTGATAACTCCCTGTACCATCCAAGACCCCCCAAAAAGCAAAGTAATTTTCTAAAATACTCCCCCGGAGCTACACGTTGTAAATCAAGAGGCTGTTCTTCATTTCCCCCTCCAACAAAGTGACAAATTGGGCAAACAATAGTCTTTGAATTCTTATTAAAGTTGATTAATTCATATCATTAGTTGATCACACAACAGCTCATAAAATATACGGAATTAATTTCTTTACTTTGATTAATACATGAAACACTTGAATTAACATCAATAAATCAATTTGTAAATCAATTACATTATCATGTTTAAATACAGAGCTAATAGTGTACATTAACTAGCGGTGTAGAAGTGATCATATATCATTTGGCATTCTAAAGAGGAAGACCAGGAGAGCATCCTTTAAATGATCAACGATCAAGGCGACCCAACTCTGGCTCTAATATGTCCCAGTATATTTACAAGTTGTTATACAGAGCTGAGAACTACATTATCTAGAGATAATATTAAACATGCTTATTACAGAAGTGTGTTTTATAATGAACTTAATTTAGGTTGCTGAAATATGGGAATGATATAAACCACAAGGATTTGCAAATAAATTTGATCAAATACAGTGGACCTCGTAAGTGTACACACATACTTAGTTAAAATAGCAAGAGTTCAGTGAAATTAAAAAGATTGTAATAAACATTTGTTTCCACCTTTGATGGGACATTTAACCTATGCATTTTTTTTTATTTAGTTTTGAGAAGAATTATTAGGGGAATAATAATTATTAAACTAGTGAGTCAATGGTCCATGGTCTTTTTGGTTCCAAATTTATAATAATGGATTATTTTGAGTTTTCTATTATTGTTATCAAGGGTGTTCCATACTTTTAACTTCTTTGTGTCGAGTTTCTTGTGTACTTGGCTTGGATGCAGTTAATCTTTACATTTTGGTTAATTAACTTGCTTTTGTGTAGTGATAATAATCTCTGTGTGCATTTGTGTGTTTATTACTTGCCTTGCTTCTTTCCCGTGCTTTTGCTCTATGCGCCAGGATATGTCACAACTGGTTCTTGTGTCCCTGTGGGGCGACAGGGAGGGCGACATCCCTGTAGTTAGAAACCTGTTGGTTACTTTAATTCTTTGCCAGACTCTCATGTTTTCTGTAGTCTGTCTTCCTGGATGCCATAGACCTGGTTCCAGCTGCTTTATTGCTTCCTTAGTTTTTCTTGTGTCAATTTTCAGGTAGATGTCAGTCCTTTTTTTTTTTTTTACTACTTTCTCAACTTAAGATGTTTGATTTTTTAAAAATCCTATGCATTGATTTGAATAATTTTAATTCATAATGTGGAATTTCTTTTTTTCTATACTGAATAAATGTACTTAAATTAAAGGCTATTTTATTTGTTCACATTTTCTTGTGTGTAAAACCATACTAATGCAATGAAAGAAGGATAAGATTTTGTAATTTATTCTATATTCTGTAAGTGCATTGAAGACACTTCAGACAAGATGCTTCTTGTTCAATTTAGAACCTGAAAACTGCCTTGTATAAGTGACTGAACAAGCTAGCTATGAACAGCATGTCAAGACTTCTTTCTGGTAAGAACCACATAGAGCTGAAGACACTGCTGTTTCCTTACACGGCTGCTGCGCTCAAGTGTGAGAGGTCCCCTATGAACCAGATGTTGTGTGGATCAGTCAACACAGTTAACGTGTCACATTTTGAGAATTACACTACTGCACAGAGCTTTGGGCTTTGTAAGGTCTTGCTAATAAACCTGGACCATGTATTGGCTGTCTGATCAGTCAAATGCAGGAGCAGCGCCAACAGGAGGACAAGAGGATGTCACCCAACATGGATAGGAAATGTACTTCCACCTTTGTTTAAGGCTCATGAGGCCTGGGTTTGATTGGTTTCTGTGTTTGCGCCAGTGTCTGATTTGTAAGATCGTATATGGGAACCAGAGCACTTTTTAACACTGGGTCTGCTCAGAAAATTGGCTGTATAAGAGGTTAAATCAGCCCCCTCTCTATGTATACAGAGACCAAAATTAGCAAAACAAGCAAAAAAAAAATCAGAACAGGAATAGATTCAATAGGTTAGTATCATGAATGACCATAGATTTAATAAAACAGAAAAAAGCAACATTGGGGAAGGAAGTGAAATGTTACAAGGCTAGTTATAAAGCAAATTATGTTTAAACATTTTTTTTTAAGTTTATTCACTATTTACTTTGAAAGTGTTAAAGTAGAATATATTAGAAGTTTCTCTGTATTTTTTGTGACCCGATTGTGCTATAAGATTGCACTGCCCTGAAAAATATATAACACTGTCCTTTTAACTTATACCCACACAAAACCTGGTTTTAGATTCACCATCATACATGGCCATGTGACAGCAGCGAAAAAACTAAGTTTCACGATTCAAATTATTTGTAAAAATGGGAATGTTTTAAAATAATTTTAGCTGCAGCAGGATTTGTAATAGATTTTTACTAAGAAGAAATGTATTCAGTAATTTACTCTGAATTATTTTAGCTGTCAAAATGTTTTGTTTTTCTCTAACAGTTTTTGCAGTTCAATAATCTCTTTGTGCTTCTGAAGTTCCCAAAGGCAGTTCAACAGAAGCTTTATGAAATGACTGCCCTTGCTGCAGATCTAACACTCTGTGGTCTCTTGTGTCCCTTTTTATTGGTATCCATATCGATTTAACTGGTAAAGCTTATGTTATTATAAAAAGAGTACTTAAAAAATCATTGCTGACTCAAAAAGCTTACCAACTTGAAACAAAGCCATTGCTCTAGGACTGAATAAATTTACATTCTTTACCAAGCATTGTCTGATGGGTCAAGAGATAATTTTCCATTTAATTATTTTCACCAACTCTGAAGCACTGTCACACAACATGTATTTTTAAACATGAGAACAGACATTAATTTGTAAAGAATAAATAAAATGCTTAGTTGGGAAGGGACATTAATTATTACATTCATCTGCTCACAGTTCCAAACAGAGTTATGATGAAATGTGCTGTAATAGAGATTGCTCTTGGGGAGGCAAGCCGTTTATGAATCGCTAGAGGTGCAGCAGCTGCTTTCCCCCTCGAGAGATAGAAATTTATGCCGTATACCCTGCTGATTGTTGAGAAGGTAAAGAACCAATAGGAGCATGTTCAGAGGTTTAAATTAAAGTGTGTTTCTCACTAGGCTGCTCACAACACTTAATTAAACTCTGCTGTTTTGGCAATGACAAATGCTGCGGTGCAGGAGGAAGCTGGGCTGCTGTGACTGAGAGGCTTTTGTAATTTCTTTCATGTGCAGCGATGGCCAGATCCAGGTCAGAAACTGTAGAATTAAAGAACTAAACAAGATTTAGACATGGGAAATGGGAGAGCAAGGGGATGGGCGACTACAGTCATTTCTTTCACTGAAATACATCTATTTTTCCTTTTTACCTTTATGTCTTCTTTCTTATTTTTGCAAAGTCTTGTCATAGATTTATGAGGGCTGAGCTCCTGTGTCAGGTTTTCCACACCTGCTGCTTTTCACAATGTCGTTTCCTAAGGCACACTGTATGTCTGCGTGATGGAAACTTTAGCATTTTGCTGAGAGGTTTGATGAATAAAACGCATAGCCTTTTGCTGTACAGACCATTGTTCTTACTATTTTATAATGATCTGATCTTTCTCCCAGATCTATTACCATGTCTTGATTTACCAAACCATTTTTTTCAGCAAAGGAAGCAATACATTTACAATATGTAACTAACTGTGAAATTTAACTTCAGAGGTCTAACACAGAAACGCTCAACTCACAGCAGTCAGTAAACTGACAGGGAGTGACTAATAGCTTTTTTAGGTATAAATCCAATTCTTGCCAAACAAAATCTTATTTTGTTTCTGTAATAGTGTGACCGTATTACTGCGCATTTCATGAGATTCATTTAAAAATGTGGAACCACTCCAGCACTCACTGTTTGACTAGGCCCTACGTGCTGATGTGTTGTGGAGTTGCACAATATAGGCTATACTACCAGGAAAATAGCGACAAGGATGCCTGCAAGGCATAAGAAGGAGCTGGAGCATTTCATTCAATAATGCAATCCATACTTTTAGGTAAAAGACCTCAATTCGTATGTGGCTCTTTTATTACTTTACA
Organism: Girardinus metallicus; assembly: GCA_903067095.1. Classification (NCBI taxonomy): domain Eukaryota; kingdom Metazoa; phylum Chordata; class Actinopteri; order Cyprinodontiformes; family Poeciliidae; genus Girardinus; species Girardinus metallicus. The sequence continues at coordinate 985 of CAEGAE010090651.1, read as the reverse complement.
CTACAGTTTTTCCTGTTACATGCCAATCTTTTCTTACCACTAGTGTTCAGGAAACAAATATATATGTACTTGAATATATAGCTTCAAAAACACACAAAACATCTTTTCTCTTCAGGAAAATGTATTCCTTTCAGTGCAGCAACTGCAAACTTTTACAAATTTATTTTTATTCTCATATAATGTAATTCAGAACACTTTTAGTTATGGTGAACTAATAATAAAAGGTGACTAATCAACACTAGAGTGGTCAAAATTTGGACATAAATCAAAATGCTAATTATGTCTAAACAAAACTGGGAGCATAAAACATGGGCAAGTTACAGGTCCTTTATCAAGGTTTTAAACATTTGTGGTTTTAAAACCTAAAAGAAAAATGTCCATTGTGATGTCCTATAGTTGAAATTTTTTTTATGGAAAATGCCAGAGAAAGTCCTACAACAGCTGACATTTTCTGCAGCTAGATAGAGTATATAGTGACACTCTTCTCTAGCTGATGCTGCACACTGCTGTTCAGCTGTCTGAATCAAATCAAAGCTGTTGAGCAAAGCAATCAAAGCTTAGAAGTTTAGTAAAAATTACTGCATTAATTCAGGGTGTTGCCAAAGCTGTCAACAAACCTTTCATAAGGCTTTTCTCTCTTTTTTTTTTTTAATTTGTGACAAATCCTTGTTCAGTTTTAAATAATTCAACAGAGCTTTAGTCTTTGCAGCTTTCATACTTGACCCAATCTGAGGTGGTCCTAAAAACTTTAGCTTAAATTGTTCCATATTTTCTTCACAATCAATAAATATTTCTGGTAAAAACCAGTGTTGTAGTACTCGAGATCGGTCTTGGTCTCGAGACCATCAAAAAATGGGATTTTATTTCAAGACCAGTCAACACCGTAACTGTGGAAATATTACTAAAAGTACAGCATACTGTTCAGTTTATTTGTTAACATGTTTGTTTTCACTGGATGCAAAACGCACCGATTAAAATCCAAGCA